>JAMKCH010046412.1:0-11925 GCA_023653785.1 Ophioderma brevispina
GTTTTAAAATAACAGGGCTTTTCCGGGCAGCAAATTTCATGGTGAAATTCCAGTAAAAAATCAATTGGATCGTAAATTTGAGAATTGTAATGATTGTGCCCGAGAAATCAATGTTTTTTGTAGATTTCTTTCCGCCAATCACGACCATTACCCATTACGGGGATACGGTTCATTTTACAGTGTACGGTCGCAACGCGCAGTGGCGGCGCCAGGGGGGAGGAGTAGCAGGGGCCTTCCCCAAAATGTCTGTTCCGCCCTGCACCCCAGGCCGAAAGAAAAATGACATTTTTTGGCAACCATCAGCGATTTGGGTCAAAAAATCACCAAATTGTGAGAAAACATCAGTTAATTTTTGCGGCCAAAAATAGGTTACAATCTACAATTTTTGATTATTTCGCCCCCCCCCCCAAAAAAATCACTTGACCTCCACGTTTGCTCCAGGAAAAATGAAGTCTGGCGCCGCCCAGTGCTATCGAGCACTTGCAAAAATTGTCTTATCACTCTTTAGGGTAAAATTGTGCATAAATGATACTATGTTGACAAAAGTTCAGATTCATTTTGGGAATGTGTACATGACATTGCTGAAAGAAAAGGTGAGGGCTGACATAGGCTTATTAATTGGTAGAATTACGTTTAACGAAACATGAAATGGTCCAGTTATGGGCGAAGACTGGAAGCAAAATTATTACCTCTTCAAAAATATTGCAAGTATCTTAAATTTACTACTGCTACTGGGCGGCGAAATGATATGATGGCTGATCCGGTGTAAGGAGGCCATGAGGGAGTACCAGCCGAAATTCATGACGGCGCTGTTCAAGTGCATTAATCTCAAAAGTTCAACTAAAAGTAATCAAAAGCCATTTTACTTCAATTTTCACATTATCCAAACAATATATCGAAAAATATTGTCTCAATGGGGGTTGCAAGGAGAGCATGAATCCTGGTATATTTACGTGCATTTCAACTGGGGTGGTGGCCGCCCCGTTATGTAAAATGTATGAAGGCAAGCTAGTCACCCGATAATCCTGACCTGAATAGCGTCACGTACAGTTTAGTGAAACAGAGGTACGTGACTGTACGTGGCTGCGATCAGTACGAGTGGTGAACTGTACGTTACGTTGTGTTTGTACGAACAGTACGTACGAACATCTTGGTGAAACAACCCCCAGGTAACCTTGTAAATCAAGTAGTCTTCTATTGGTGATGATGACATCATCCCAACACCAGGTTCCCGATTCGACCATAACGATCGGCGGGTCACCCCTTTACAACTAATTGGTTTGTATGCGCCACGTCGCAATTCGCAGTTGCCCAAACAATATATGGAATACAAGTTACAACTACCAGAGAAGGTGGGGCATATTCCCACCTTCCTGCAACTACAGAAGTAGCTCGTATCGTAACATTTTAGCAGATACTTAGGCCTAACCTGGGACTAGTGGCTATTCTACAAAAATTCGAAGGCAATCCAGCTTTAAGTTGCTGTGAACTTCGCATTCTCCATAATTTATTCATTTCTCTGTTTAAAAGTTATGTTACCTCACAGTAAAGTTTAAAAGAAAGACTGGCCCTGGACGGAACCTGCTTCCAGTCTAAAAATCGTATCAAATAAGAAAAAGCCGAATTAAGACGATAATTTTAGTAGTCCCAAAAATATGGACTTTACTACAACTTTTTAGGGAGCAGCTCTTCTTGAAACTAACTTATAAAATGATCTCCAGAAAATAGAATCTTGTTTGTGACTAAATTTGAATAAAATAACCGCTACCCCTTAGCCGTCCGTCAGGCCATTTATCTGCCAGTGGACCCGGTACTTGTTATTTTCACTCAATAAATAAGTGAGTTTTAGGCCTTATATAGAATAATTGTAAATCTCAGTTTCAATTAATTATAAGCATTAAAAGTTTTTTTCTACCTTTTCAAATGGTAAATTGGTGTTCTGTATAGCTGCCAAGCTTACAACTTGCAAAAAAAACCAACTTATGTGCTGCAAATCTTATCAACTTTGTCCATTGATCTGTACATAGCTCCATTCATTGCGAGTATCGGCCAAGCATTGGCCATCATGGGGACCTGGGAGTATGATTATGATGTCATCGGATTAATTGTGGTCAACAAAAGAAGACTTGATTGACGAGGTTACCTGCCACCTGGTCGGCCCCTAGCCGCTGTAACAAGCAAACACGAATTGAAATACAATCGTGTATGGACATTAATATTGGTGTATATAGGCCTATATTATCATTTCATTTGGCCTGAGTGTGGGTAAGAATTCTTGTACAAAACTTCATAAAAAGTCGCATTTAAACAATCTGCATATGAGATTTTTTAAATTTATTATCGAACAATATTCTGTGTTGCAACAATCCACCCACTCCCCTTGTCCTTGCGCATAGTATAATCAGGAGGTTAATAATCCGGTCTCTGACAGTGCTGTCTTACGTTTCCGTCACGGCCGGGTTTCTTTTCCATTCAATAGACAGGGAATATCGGAGCCTCATGCCAAACTCAATTACGACCAAAAAAGGGGGTGGGAGTTTTGCAGGTAGGTAATATCAATGTTACTACGGCCTAGGATAATTGGTAATATTTTCTACGCCAAGTTCGCCGCATGTCATCAAATCGTAATATAGTAACGACGCCAACAAACGTAATCTAGTAACGACGGCAACAAATTGAAAATCCCTTATTCATATTGTTCTCTCTGATAACTTAGGAGCTCTGAAGAGATGTTACAATCCCTCCCTCACTTCGTTCAAGATTAGCTCACAAGGTCACAATACAGTTAGGAAAAAATCAAGTTACTACACATTTGATTTTTATATTATATGTCGATCGATGTTCATTGGACTTATGGACTTGTTTGACTTTGTGTGGACTTTAAAATGGTCAGAATTAAACAATTGCTTGGTTGTATGTATACACATAGGCGATGCGATTTCTATGACACTTACATCGAATGACCCTTGGGTAGTGTCCCACATGTTGGTGACGTTGGTGACCTTGTGACCTCATGTGACCTTAAAATGGTCGAATTATAAAAATTGCTGTGTTGGTTTTTTGTATCCACATAGGTCGATCGATTTCTATGACTTACATAGAAGGACCTTGGGTAGTGTTCCACATGTGGGGACCTCAGTGACCTTTGTGACCTCATGTGACCTTAAATTGGTCAGGAATTATAAATGCTGGTGTATCCACATTGTCAATCGGTTTCTATGGCATTTAAATAGAATGGACCCTTGGGTAGGTCCCACATGTTGGTGACCTCATGTGACCTTAAATTGGTCAGGTGTAATTATAAAATTGATAGGTTGTATACACATAGGTCGATCGATTTTCATGACACCTTAGATACAACTGCCCTCGGGTAGGTCCCACATGTTGAGACCTTATGTGACCTTGTGGACCTCGTGTGACCTTAAAATGGTCAGAATATAACATGCTTGGTGTATCCACAATCCACATATGTGGATCGATTTCCATGACACTTACAAGAATGACCTTGGGTAGGTCCCACATGTTGGTGACCTCATGTGACCGTTGTGAACATCAAGTGACCTTAAATGGGTCAGACTTATAAAATTGCTTAGTGCATCCACATATGTTCGATCGATTTTTATTGAACATAGAATCACCCTTGGGTAGTGGTGTCCCACATGTGGTGACCTCTGTGCCTTTATGACCTACTGTATACACCTTAAATTGCGTCAGATTATAAAATTGTTGGTGTATCCAACATTATGTCGAAGATTTAGTATGGACCCTTTACATTTAGATGACCCCTTGGGTAGTGTCCCACATGTTGTAGACCTCATGGACCTTTTTTTACCTCATGTAACCTTTTAAATGGTCAGAATTTCGAATTATTAAAATTGCATGGTGAATCCACATATGTCAATCGGTTTCTATGGCATTTAAATAGAAATGACCCTTGGTAGTGTCCCACATGTTGGTGTACCTCATGTGACCTTAAATTGTTCAGAATTATAAAATTATTGGTGTATCCACTATGTCCGATCGATTTTCATGACACTTAGAATACAATGCCCTCGTGTAGTGTTCCCATGTTTGATGACCTCATGTGAACTCTGTGACCTCGTTGACCTTATGTGACCATAAATTGATCAGAATTATAAAATTACTTAGTGTATCCACATATGTTGGAATCGATTTTTATGACACGTACACTATGATACCCGTGGGTATTGTCCCACATGTTGGTGACCTCAGTGACCTTTGTGACCTCATGTGACCGTAAATTGGTCAATTAGAAAATTGCTTGGTGTAATCCACATCTGTTCGTCGATTTCTATGACACATCGAATGACCCTTGGGTATTGTCCACATTTTGGTGACTCGTGTGACCTTTGTGACCTCATGTAACCTTAAATTGGTCAGAATTATAAAATTGTTTGGTGTATCCACATATGTCGATCGATTTCTATGACCCTTACCTAGACTGGTCACGCCTTGGGTAGTGTCCCCATGTTGGTGCCTCATGTGGACCTTTGTGACCTCATTCCTTTAAATTGGTCAGAATTATAAAATTGCTGGTGTATCCACATATGTTCGATCGATTTCTATGACACTTACATAAATGACCCTTGAGTAGTGTCCCACATAGTTGGTTTGACCTTGTGACCTCATGTAACCTTAAATTGGTCAGAATTAATAAAATTGGTTTGGGTATCCACATATGTTCCATCGATTTCTATGACCCTTAGATGACCCTTAGGTAGTGTCCCACATGTTGGTGACCTCGTGTGAACTTTGTGACCTCAAATGGTCATATTATAAAATTGCTTAATTGTATCCACATAAATGTAGATTCGATTTCAATGCCACTTATATAAAACGCCCTTATGTAGTGTCCCACATGTGGTGACCTTATGTGAACATTTGTGACCTTTGTGACCTTAAAATGGTCAGAATTAAACATGCTTGGTGTATCCACTATGTTGATTAATTTCCAGACACTAATAGATGCCCTTGGGTAGGTCCCACATGTTCGTGACCTCATGTGCCTTTGGACCTCATGTGACCTTAAAATGGTCAGAATTATAAAATTGCTTGTGTATCCACCAGTAATGTCGATCGATTTTTTGACACAAGAAGCACCCTGGGTAGTGGTTTGTCCTCCCACATGTGGTGACTCATGTGACTTTTTTATGACCCCATCATGTAACTTAAATTGGTCCAGAATTAGAAAATTGTTGTTGTGGTATCCCACATATTCGATCGATTTCTATGACACTTACATAGAATGACCCTTGGTAGTTGTTCCAAATGTTGGACCCTGGACATTTGTGACCTCATGTAACCTTAAATGTCAGAACAGATTATAAAATTGCTGGTGTATCCACATTATTGTCAACGGTTTATATGGCATTTACATAGAATTGGACCTTGGGTAGTGGCCCACATGTGGGGACTTCATGTGACTTCAAAATGGTCAGAATTATAAAATTGATTGGTGTATCCACATATGTCGATCGATTTTAATGACACTTAGATACAATGGCCCTCGGGTGTGTCCCACATGGTTGAGACCTCATGTGAAACTATTTGTGACCTCGTGGACCTAAAATGGTCAGAATTATAACATTACCTGGTGTATCCACATATGTTGATCGATTTCCATGACACTTAAATAGAAATGACCCTTGGGTAGTGTCCCCATGTTGGTGACCTATGTGACCTTTGTGACCTCATGTGACCTTAAATTGGTCAGATCAGAATTATAAAAATGGCTGGTGATCCACATTAATGTCAGATCGATTTTCTATTGACACATGAAGACCTTGGGGTGTGTCCCACATGTTGACCTCATGTGATCTCGTGTGACCTTTTGTGACTATGTAACCTTACATTGGTCAGAATTATAAAATCGTTGGTGTGTATCCACATTATGTCGATCGATTTCCATATGACACTTACAAGAATGACCTTGGGTTAGAGGTCCCACATGTTGGGACCTCATGTGACCTTTGTGACCTCATGTAACCTTAAATGATCAGGAATTAAAAATTGCGTGGTGTATTCCAACATATGTCGATCGATTTCTAGGGGACACTTACATAGAATGACCCTTGAGTAGTATGTGTCCCACAGTTGTGGTGACCTTTGTGACCTATGTAACCTTAATTGGTCAGAATTATAAATTGTTTGGTTATCAACATATGCCATCAATTCTATGACACTTAGAATGACCCTTAGGTAGTGTTCCACAATGTTGGTGACCTCGGGTATGTGACCTTTGTGACCTTCAAATGGTCAGAATTATAAAATTGCTTAATTGTATTCACATAATTGGAGTCGATTGCAATGCCACTAGTGATAATCAAACGGCCCTAGTTGTGTCCCACATGTTGTGACATTAGTGAATTTGTATGACTTTTGTGACCTGAAAATGGTTCAGGATTATAATCGTGTTGCGTCTATCCACATATGTCGAATCGATTTCATGACACACATACAAATGCCTTGGGTAGTGTCCCAATTCAAACCACTACCCCACTCAGCTCCAACACACTTTTTCTTATGAAGCTTTAAGCACCATTGGTGCTCTTGTTTTTCACTTCCCTCCCTGTCTCATCTTATCACCCACTGCTATGCTTTGCATTTCAGGAAGCCAATAACAGTCCGGACGTATCTCAGGCATCGACACAAATCAAGATTTCAACACATTTCAATATCATTGAGAAGTCTTTGCTGGTAAGTCTTTGCTAGACAATTGGATCAAATTTAGCTTATTAGTTATTAAAAAGCATTTTTGATGAATAAAAGGTCAGAGTTCCTTTGAGGGCCTGCTACTGGTATCCTGGTAACCAGTACTACCTGTCCCAGGGCCGAGGTGTCGAAGTCTAAACCGTCACCCCCCATCGGGTTTCTAAGGAAATCTAATGAGGAGGGTTTCCTTTGAGGGCCTGCTACTGGTATCCTGGTAACCAGTACTACCTGTCCCAGGGCCGAGTTGCTGGCAGCTAAACCCATCAGGCTTTTAAGGAAATCTGATGAGGAGGGTAGTTGGTTACCCTGAAGATCTACCTACAAGGGCATCAGCTCTGGAGAGCTAATGGTGGCCATCCAGCGTATGCTGCCTTGCATGGTGGACATGGTTGTCCAAAGGCTAGGCCCACTGCCGAAAAATGTGGATTGGCATCAGGAAGGGCATCCGGCCAATTATCTTTTGCTCCAATAAATCCTCACACAGCAGTATTGCTCAGTGTGAGGTGTATCCGGCCAACCCCGTTTAGCGGGGACAAAACCGGATTTAAAACTTTGGTTTAACCAACTAGAAGTTAAATTTGTACATACTTACATACACACTTAAATTCTGAAGTCCATCATGGTGCTCTGTTTCACATTTTTCCAGGGGGTATCAGTCACTGTGAGCAGTCCAAGTGTATCACTTCATGATGGCTTTCTCCTTGCAGTTAATCCTCCAGTTATTGAAGGTAAATATCAAGTGTAGAAATTCTGCTTAAAGGGACAGTTTGTGATCTGTAAACTTGCCCCTGACTTAAAGGAAAAACAATATTGAGATCATTTATGTCTTCTGAATTATTCGCCAATGTATCGTGTGTGGGCTTACCTACTTGCAGATTTGATCTACCATTTGTGAAGAAGAGTTCATAATTGTTTTTATTGGCTGGTACCGTACAACAACTCACCGTACTCCTTGTCCCATGAATCGTACCATGTGTTTTCATGTATCAACCCGCAGTTATATGCTATAATAGTGTCATCACGCCCGTCACAAGTGTTCATGTAGTGCGTTTACATGATGCGTTTAAGTGGACGCACTGTTCGTCACGTTTGGGTACTCTGGAGTATGCGCGAGGCACCAGGTGTGCAAACGGCATCGTTTTGCTTAAGATTTTGCTTAAATATATTGCGAAGAAAGATTTCTGTCGAAGTGGGAACATTTTAGTGTTATAGTGCGAACAATTAGGTTCCTCTATACACGATATTAATAAATTTTCATAATGTTTTCATTGTTGAAAGGGATTCAAATATGTTACAGAGTGGGTCATCACAAATCAACAACTCTGCATCTCGATGCATCTGTGTATTTTTATCCCACGAGGGCAGCTTTAGCAGCCCGAGTGGGATAAAAATACAAAAAATGATCCATCCAATTCCGTCAAGAACCTTGACACACTTCTTTGCCGAATGTCTTTATCCTGCATTGCTGTTCCCACTTCATTCAAAGTGAAACCTGTGTCTCTGCGAAGCATATCAAGGTAGGTTAGTGGACTGCTACCTCTGCTTAGACATGGAAGTCTCCAGCAAAGAAGGCCTGTTATAATCTGGGCCTTGCATGAAAGCAGTGCCCCAGCAAACTATGTGAGAATGTTGGAGGTAGTGAAAATGGCAAGGTTCAGCAATTGCATTCAATTCTTACAAAATAGTGCATTGTATCGTGTGTAATTTGTGAGATCAATTCAAGATTTTGTAACATTTGATGTAAACAATTTTTAACAAAGATTCCAGATTCACACAGTAGGCTTGGTGTGTTCAGGCATGCTAGTACTCTTCACTGCAGCAAGTGGGCAGACAGAGTAACCATGGCAACCCACTTCTGTATTTACCAAGCTCGATTTTGATGTATTTGTATATTTTGGTTGACCACATTCATTTGATGGCCTCCCCATACTTTGCACTCTTGTTACAGCACTGTCTGTACTGCTGTAAACAATTCCTGATTTCATAATAATTGTGATAATAATAACAAAATTTGGTGTATTTTTTTTTCAGTCTCACCAGATATACATGATGCAGTCAATAGACAAACTACTCCAACTGCAGAGAAAATAAGTGCCATTTTCAAACAAATACCCAAGGTAAAGCTGCATGATTCGTGTTAAAGTTCAAAGGAATTTGGTGATAAGGAATGGTATTTGGGTGTAATAAAATAACATCTTCCAGTTGCTAATATTTGAAGGATAATTCTGAAAATTTATTTTTTTGGCAAAACAAGAGTTTTTAGGCAAAACAAGTAAAAAATCTATGTTAGTGCTAGTTCGGTACAGTGATGTCACAGTCTTATCTCTTTGGCTCTGGAAATTTTTCCCAAATTGTACGCATTTGTACAGAAAAAATCCTGAGAAATCCAGGAAAAAAAAATGTAGGTAAATCATCAGCTACAGCCATGCAGACCATGACCAGGGGTACATCCACAGTTTACATAGGCTTACATAGCCTCCTTTGACACAGGCCTGTCCTCTACTTAGTACAGTAGCCTGTCCGAGCTGACTGTGATCATTGTCATGTCACTTAAATTAGGCGCGCTTTCGCCATCCGCCATGAGCACTATCCTGCTATTATCACATCACTCTTACCATCACTCTGGGTAATATCCATTATCATCTACTGAATCATCACTATCAGAAGAGTTATCTAAGTCCTAAGTAGTAATCAAGCATCCCACTGTGCAGTCTCTGATTACCTGTTGCTTGGTGCTGCGTGTTTCGACACGTAGTCCGCCATCTTCAAATGTTTCCGGAAAATCAATGGCTAAAATAACCTGCTAAATAAGGGTTTGAGACCTTTGATATCTTGTGCCGCCTACCACTACAGTAGATTTTTTCTTGGTTTTGCATAAAAATTGCACAAAAGCCAACGTTTCGAGAATTGTTTTCAACTATTAGAAAACAAAGGGATCAGAGTATAATTATTATTTGTGTCTAAATATTTTTTCTTTTTTCATACTGCAGAATTTGAAGCATTTGTTGTAAAATGTTTGCTTCCCCTTTTCCTCAAAAAAGTGTGGTAAGTCCTTGAAAGTAGGGTTGGCATACACGGCCATTTCTTCATGGTATTACCACACGCTATCACACGAGAAGACAATGGATTACCTACCCACTGATGTAACCTCTCCGGACAGGATTCCGTTTAATTTTTGCCGCATAGACGTATAGTGTACACACAGCGGCTGTCCCTTCCCCCTCTTGGAGTGCTTACGTGTTTACACCTGCTCTCACACGCGGTATTTCTCATGGCCAATTTTGTTTTTTAGCAAAAAATAAATAATTTTTTTGCATATAATTTGCATTTTTAATAAACTGAGAAATGATGGGGTTTTTGAATGATGCCCGATTTTGATTAAAATTTCCTTAAAAACTATTCACAAAAAATGCTAACAGAGACAAGCATTTCATGAGAAATTTCATCCACTTTCAAAATGGCGTTGTGGCAACCTCGGATTACTACGTGGTAGCTGCGTGTCCTACTCCGTTCTATCTACACAACATCCACCTTTTCTCTTCCACAGTGGGCAACTACAGGTAGCCATTGGGGTAGGTACAGCAGAATAGCCACAGTCACTGTATACCTAATACTGTACTTTTCAAGTCCTATCTTGCTGCTACTGCCTCGCAATTATCCCAGTGTGTACTGTGCAGTAGCTGCCCCCTGCCGTAGACATGGAGTAGCTGCCGTATAGACTAACCATGTGATAAGAAAACGGCCGTTATACATGAAATGCTTCCAAGAGTATTGTAAAATGCATTATATATTCTGTCATTCTCAAGTTGAGAGGGTGCATGGCATCATGCTGATCTCTGGCAAAATGTAACTCAATCATGAATAATTTGTTTTATTACAACTGTTAACTGTAAGTCTTAATAAATATTCCCCTTCAGTAATCAACAAATTAATATTTCTTTGTAGTTTGATATTTACCTTGTTTAGTTGTGTATTATATTATTATTTTGAGAGAGGACTTATGGGTGTATATATTTTATTAGTTTACCTGATTAAAAGCAAACAATGCTTTTGTGTAAGCTGATTATTTTGGTTTTTTTGTTTGCTCGAATGGTGAAGATTCAAATCGATAATATTTGTTTT
Organism: Ophioderma brevispina; assembly: GCA_023653785.1. Classification (NCBI taxonomy): domain Eukaryota; kingdom Metazoa; phylum Echinodermata; class Ophiuroidea; order Amphilepidida; family Ophiodermatidae; genus Ophioderma; species Ophioderma brevispina. Next base: position 10,855 of record JAMKCH010046412.1, read on the forward strand.
AAAATCAATCTTCATCCCCAACAGAGGTAGGTACATATAACTGTGGGAAATTGGGAAAGAATTTGTATGTGCCACCATCTTATAAATTTGTCAGCCTCAACGGAATAAGCTTCATGTTGAAGGATGTGGTGGCGGAATACTGAATTCATCCCGAAAAGTGTTATTTCTTGCTACAAACATTGTATATCTAGTTTCAGATGGAAATTGTTACAATGCTTTAAAGTTGCTCTGTCCGATTTATGTCTATTGTTTTCTCTACTTGATATGAGAGCCTGACCTTGCCATACGCCCCATCCAATACTGTGGTGAAACAAACTGCGGTTTTAATAGTCTAGCAATAATGTCATCACATGCAACACCCTTATTCAATATTGTGCTAAATCCATATTACACTGAGCTGATTTCCTTTACAAACCAAATGTTGACTGAAATTATGCATTTCCCTTCTGACATGTGGAATGCCCCAAAATACCTATTTTAGCGAGCACCCCTAAAAGAGAAAATGGTCTCACCAGTGACCCCAGGTCACCCTGTCGACCATTGCTCTAACTCAATTCTGTTTTGGCCGCCATACACAACGGACGCGTGTACATCGCTGCTCTGTTATTAGCAGCCAAAAATATCTGAGATTTGGTACTGGACTGTGTCGTCTCAAACGGAATACTCCTATACTATCTGGATATTAATGGATTATATACTGGATTTATAACGTTCTATTTGGACGGAATCACCGGCGACTTTTTACTCCCGTCGAGAGCTTTTATTGGTATCCTTTTTTGCGTTTTTACCGCCGGTGCGGTCATGTAATCTGTGTAGCGGGAAAGAAGGTAAACAAAGGCCGCCATTGCCGCACTTGTTGCGTGCTTTGGATGCTTTTTGTGAGCCTTTTTCTGTTTCTTGTAGTTGCCAATACTATCAATAACACAGTTCTATTGGGTGAGTGTTTCTATATTTTATTCTTATGCGTGTTGTATTTATAAAATAGTGAAACTGACTTTGGAAAATTCTTTACCTTGTGTGACTTTGTTACCGCGCGACGGTATCTCTTTGTCTCGCGTTGGCGGGTCGGGT
>JAMKCH010046413.1:0-10564 GCA_023653785.1 Ophioderma brevispina
ATACTTATCCTCATTCGCAAATAATAAATCCTTGAGCTTCAATTAATTTGTCCATATTTTTCATCATTTATGCGAAAGGAAAGAAAGACAAACAAACATCATGCCAAATGTGTTGGGGCAAAGCTTTGACCTAACAACTTTGTGCAGAATTAAAATCCGTACTTATTGCTTTACTTCATTTTTATTCAATTTAACCGCGCGTTTCCAGAAGAAAACTTAGGTCAACGAATATATCATAATCTAAACTGGTTAGTTATTGGTGAAAGAGACGTGTATTTTTGTTACTCACCCAATCGTGGCGGTGATAACACCTGGCTATAACAATGGCTCCGCATACCAGACCCATTGTAATATCTTTAGTTTATGTTTTGGCTGAAGTCTATACAATCCATGGTCACTTAATAATTTTTATTCATTTGTATAGAAAATGTGCAATTTTTATTTGGGGCAACAGATGGTTATGTCATGTTAATAATTTTATCAATCTTTTTACACCGGGTTTTTGTCGTCATCCCTTTGAAGGGACTACGGAATTTGGTATGCAGCTTTTTTATTTGGTCTACGCCCCATGGTCTATTGAACAGCAGCAATCTTATTCCAGTATCTCAGCTAGCTGTAAGGGTTGCAACAACTATGCATGCACAACTTATTTCCAACCCAACTGAGATCCCTGCCATGCATGTACTAATGAAGACTGAAAATTGGTGCATTTAGATAAGCCTAATTTTTTTCTTTTTAACATTTTTATAACTATTTGCGCAATCCCCGAAATGCTTATTCGGGTGGCCCATTTCCATCTGGGAACTTTATACCAGCCTCAAGTCGGCAAAACCAGCTACAACATACGGTTAGGAGTACTAAAACTTACGCATCTTTGACTTGCAACTATAGTTGTGTACGTCCGTCAGGTGACAATAGGGCACAGTTTTACATCGAAAATATCACATTTTGTCGTGAATTTAACCAACCAGTGCCTCGATTGTTTTTTTGTTCCATGATATTCTTCTACATTTCTGTAAGCATAACTTCACGTGAGAAGGTTAACTTTGTATTGTAATTTTAGCACTGTTCGGCGACGCGAACTACACCAATTTGTTTGTAAACATGACTCTGGTCCAAGTTCCCGGATGGAATGGGCACGAAGGAGATGCTTTCGGGTATTGCGCAAATAGTCTTTGTAAATGCAACATTCCTCCAGTACACACTCTGATTGTTAAGGCATGAACAATGGCCACACAAATAACAGTGGCCCAATTTTATCCATTTATACTCCATTTACCTTCCTTGAGTCGTCATGTCCATGCATCAGACATCTTTTTTGTGGTATTGTTAACTGCCTTTACACGCAGGCGTTCTTATGCCGCACTTCAAATACACACTCACAATTTATGCCTTAACATTGAGTTATGCACTGACGGCACTGACTTGAAGAAAAAGCCACCCAATAGTTTGATGTGTCAATTGGTATATAATCGGGCATAACAAAGGTGACCATCTAGTATCGGGAGGAGCACTCATTATTTGTACTTCATCAGAGCAAGTCTCCCCCCCCCCCCCCCGCCAAACCCAACAAATAAAAATATCATTTCTTACTCCTACTTCGCTCCTCTTGACATACTATCTATTGTACATATTATTAACTGATCTCATTATTATACAGGCCCAACAGTTAACATAAAATTGTTATCTGTGCTTGTTGCTCAGTAATATATGACTTGAGGTCACCCAATATTACTTTTAAATTCTTGGGATGCTCGGATTATCTTGTCTTTTTTTACTATTTGTACATATTTCCAAGGATTTGTGTAGTCTATGACTGTAATATCCTTAAACAGTTAATGCACATTGGATAAAAAACATTTGTCTATTTACAAGGTATGCTGGGCTGGCCATGCTCCATGAGGAGCTCAAATAGCAGGTTGGGTTAACAAATATTTTGTATAAACCACCATGTGATACAAACTATGATTAGCTTCTAATCATGCCTGGATTGAGTGTTTGTTGTTGTGATTGAGGTTTGAGGAGCTGTGGGGGGAATGGTTACCCCCCTTAAGGAGCTTGCACTGTCATACAAAAATGCAACAACTTATGATCTAAGGCATTTATGTAATTGTACTGTTATCCTTTGCAGTCTTTAGCAGAAAAAGTTGGTGTAAGGTACACCTTCAGGGTGTCTTGTTGGCAATAGTCGAAGGTACAGGGGACCATCTGCTCTATTTGGTTTACTAGGTAGTTTAGTAAAATGCCAAAAAAATGGTACTTATGTTAATTTATGATGCTACGGTAAGCAAATACTGACAGTATTTGTAATTTTTCTACTTTTTACATACAACATGTTAGCATACATACGCACCCACATTGCCAAATAAATACCAATTTGCTTGCATGAATGGCAAAACACCCCTTGATTTTGAGGGATTTTCAGATACAACATCTGTTTTTGCAGTCATAACTCATTTATGATGTCACTTTGTGTTATATGTTTTAAAAACTGGATATATATGTACTTCATTTTAAGAAAGATGTAGCTTAAACACTGATACCAAACAAGATGAGTTGTCTCTTAATTACAAAAAAACCGGGGTGGTAACACCCCCCCCCCCAAATTTCCCTCCTCCAAATTTTAAAACAAAATTATATGAGAACAATTCTTGGTTTCAATTTGAGCACAATTGTGTAAGACATTTTAAAATATGCCTTTTTTTTTGGGTTATTGATTATCCTTTTTCATAATTTAAAACATGTGAAATTGATGTTTTGCAAAAATATTATTGGTATTTTCAAATTTGTCAAATTTGTAATGGAATTTACAAGTTTCATTTAATCAAAGCGATAAAACTTGAAAGGGTTAATGTTTTGCAAACAAGTGCCAGGACCAAGTCAGGTGTTTAAAATGAACCTTGAGAACAGGTATGTAGGTGTATGGATATATTTCCAATGAACCAAGATGATTAGAAGATTCGAACACTTTTAGCCAGCAATGTAGCTTTTGAGTAGTGGATTTTGTTGTTGAACTTTCCGTGGAGAATGTAACATACCAAACCAGTTATTATCCAGTTATTTTCAAGATCACAGAACCTGAGATAAATTGATGTGTATGTACTGTTTGATTTTTCCACTGGGAGTGGTATTTGGTTTTGTGTCTACTGCCCTAAGGCAGGAAGACCCTTAGGGATACCACTTTGTTCCACTGTTTGATGTTGTTGTTGATGTCTGTTGTGTTGATGTTCTTTTGTTGTTGTTGTGAAAAAGGGTTAACATTTGCCTCTCCACTTACTTCGATGGATTTAAACCAAACTTGGTCACAGGTGCAACAGGCATCCCCATTTGTGATGAGTCAAAGGTCACATACAAGGTAGCAAAGGTCATGTGAGGTCAAGTTGTAAAGATAGGCTGAAAAGTAAATGACCTCATTTAAAAGTGAGTTTCAATTGGAACCAAACAGTTTATGGAGTTTACATGAAACCCTCATTTGTTTGAGGTCCAGGGCACATATCAAGGTCAAAGGAAGTTAGGCCTATCATTCACGAACCGTGACGGCAGGGCGACACAAGCGGTCCGGGGACCGATGTAATTTTAGGTTTTTTAAAAAAAATAAAAAAGTAGGTATTTTTTTAATTTTAACACTTAGTACTCTAGCCAGGCTCATAAACCATTGAGAGGCAGATGCCACCCATAATCAAAAAGTTCCTAAAAGGAAAAAAAAAAAATTGTTTTTTTTTGATTTTGCAAGCATAGGAAGCCAAAAAAATAGTTTTAATACCTTCTTCATGCAAGTGGTGCCCATTGGTGCTTTCAGAAGTGTGTGTACCTAAATGTTACCTAAACACTTAATTACCACTCTGTTCTGCCATACATGCACACATTTTAATGCCAACAATTAATGGTGCATTGGATAGTGGGGTCATTGGTCATCTAGAGGTCAGTAGAGATGAGGCCCAAAAATTATCAAAATGTTGTTTAGGGGGATCCCTTTCAGGAACACTTGTTATTACAGGGTATTTGTGTCGTATCCCAGTGTGTGACCTTGGTGAACACATGTGACCTTTGTCCCCATTCACAAACCATGATGGTAGATGACACATTCGTTTCAGTGAATGCTTTATTTTTTGTGGGGGTAAAAAAATTTAAAAAGGTAACAATTTTGGTAAGAAGGTCCACTTTGACAAATTTGCTCCTCCCTTCTAAAAGGTCCAATTTTGGAAAAAATTCTTCTTTGAAAAAAAATTGCATCCAACAAAAACAACAAACCTGGTATTGGCCTGACTCAAGCTAACAATTATCATTTCATTGATCTTTTATAGTGTTAATTTCCCTGGAGCTGAACGCACTTCCATGTGCGGTTAGCTCCAGGGTTATATTAAATGGAAATCAGAGTGGTTTAATTTGTTTTTGTATCTTCATGGTACCCAAGAGTTATTTGATAGATTTTGTCATTTTAAGATTGTGTAATCTGATGTGATAATGTGCACATTGCTTGCAGACTAAGCTTCTGTGTAATTATGTAGATATATTTGACTAAGGAATGAAATGCTGTATAAAGATTGGGGGGGGGGGGCCTATGGATAATTCATTCATGTGTGCTCATATACCTGAGGGCTGTATGTGCATCCGGATGTACAGCATAACAGCTTGGTTAATGGCTAACTCAGAGATTTTGAAATAATTTTTTGTGAGGGGGGGGGGGGGGGGGGGGGGGGGGGGGGGGGGGGGGGGGGGGGGGGGGGGGTGTTTATTAATTAAAAAAATAGTCAACTAGTGACCTAAATGCCCAATTCCAAATTTTGAGATGAATCGGATTTTCGTTTTCATGCCATGTAAATATTTTGTATAGTACATAAAGTGGCCATAGGATACTGTGTATAACAAAATTTCCGGATCCGAATTTTATAACAATTTGTGATTTTCGATATGAATACTTCGATTTATGAGCTTAGCTATTTCACACAGTGATTAGTAATGGACAAGCATCATGGATATGGCAAAAAAACAGGATTTGTTGTGAAAATTGAGGGTGCCCTCATCAGGCAATCTCTGAGTCAGCCCAGGGGGGGGGGGGGGTACGACATGCCACTACCTAACAGCACAGCAACATTCAAAACGGCAACAAACTTCCGGGTGCTGAGTGCTGTTTCAAAGACTACGGGAGGAGGTCGTCTCTTACCATATCGACACGGTTACCACAGACTTGACTAAAGACTAGGCCTGCCTGGTCACGAATATTTAAATCTTAATGACCGTTATTTGGAATTAACACTATTTTGGGGGGGGGGGGGGGCAGCGGGGTTAATAATCCCTAACCCCGACGGATTTTGAAGGCCAATATTTTTTCTAATTTATCATGAATATTACTAAGATCTTTTGAACAATTTTTTATTTTTTTTATTTTTTTTAATGTCACTGGGACCGAGACTGCCATAGTAATGCACGTAGCAGGTCCACAAATTACCGTTTGGAATCCCCATGCCCAATATCGGGCAGATCGTGTCCTACCACCCCCCTGGAGTCAGCCTTTAACAAACTCAGAAAAGATACTGGACACATTGAAATATGATTAAAACCCGAATTTGACTTTTTGATACAGGTGCACCATCAGCAGTTACCCTCAGAGCTGCAATGCTTTCTTGATGTTCTTATGGAAATGGGCCAACACATCCAAAGCCTGCATCTTGTAGGGGACCTGTGTCATAGTATTTTCTTTCTCTTTGTTTCCTTGCACAAAAAAAGGAATCACTTTAAGAGAAAAATACGGTGGCTGCATCAGGATAAAATGTTGGGGCACACAGGCGAGGATTAAAAATCTTCAATTCATTCATTATCATGGGTGATTAAGAATGTCAATGGACTGTCCAGGGGGCACAGGCAAAAAAAAATCATAATCTATTCACCATATGTGCAGACGCAGACATAACATTTTGTCCGTTAATGCTGTGACAATGCTGTATGACAGCATAAAAATTGAGGTAAATCAGGAAATTTTGATGTGAAAATTATGGCAATAACCAGCCAGTTTTTTGACCTTATTTACCCTTTGACCAGGACTACCCCCAGCCCCCGACAACCCCACCCGACTGGGCTTTGGCCCTCAGAGCTTACAAGTAGCAAGGCTGCCAATGCCCACTAGAGAGGCCTTCCCAACCTAAGGCTGTACCTTTTTAAAATTACTGGGTCAAGAAGATGCAATGTGGGGGATGAATTTGCCTTGTTCAAGGTCATGACGGCATGACACAGTGGAGGCAGGGACAACATGACGCTTCTCAAATTTGGGCAGTTGGGATTTCCAGACAGTAAAATTATTATGAATTCTTATTGCATTTTGGTATGGCAGCCTCGGTCCCAGTGACATTACAAAACCACCCCTCTTAACTCTTCGTTCAATCAATCTTAGTATCATGATAATTATTGGAATAGGGGGGCAATTATTGACCTCAAAATCCACGGGGTTAGTGGATTAATCCTCGCTGCAAAACAGTGCAATTTCACCAATAACGATAATTTTAATTTCATAATTTTTCTTTTTTTAATTTGAAAGTTTTTGTCCGATATGCGTAAAAGCATCCGGGGGGGGGGTTGCTATCTCATCAAGTATTTGAAATAGACTAACACTCGGGTTGATGCTGGGGGATGTTGATGCTGCTTTGAATTCACTGTTGCTGTTAGGATGGCATGTCCTACCCCTGGCATGACATGGAAGTGAGCAGTAAGATAGTAATAAGGTAGTTTATAGGTGCTTGTTCCGATCGTCTTTTGGACCCCCCCGGATTTAACCACCCCGGAAGTATTAAAAAAAAAAAAAACACATCGGAATTGTTGATATCAGATGAAGGTCTATTTTTTCTCATTGTTGTCCTTAAATTTTGAGCCCTTAAATCCACTTCATTCGCAAGATATAAACACAAAAACACCCTTTTGTGGTTAACCATCAATTTAGCACAGTATTGAGTAGGGCTTTGGCAACTGCATTATTGCATCTACCATCAAAACCGAATTTGTTTTCCACGGTACTTGACTGGGTTGTATGTGTAGGTTGGTACATTTACGCACCCCCTTTTGCTTGCTTCCAGTTGAATTCAGCTGCCTTGAAGGGAAGAAAGTGCATGGAATACTGTACTTGTATATTCCGTCAAGGCTGCTGAAGTCAACGGGGATGCAGAAAAGTTGGGTCCACAAAATGGACCAAAATGCAAGTTGCCAAGCTCTCATATCAATAGAGATCACAAACATATACATTGGAACAAGCACCTTAATAACAAGAGAAGTGTGTACTTAGATGTACTGTGTAATATAGACCCAATAATGATTGCTTAATTACATGTGCTTAATTCAATGACAAGTGTAGGTTCTATGTCCAAGTGTGTTACCTGTTAACAGACTATTTTACACAGTCGTGGATGCAGCCATTGCTGATGTTGTACTTGTTTTATCCTATTTTATCCCAGAATACAGGTGTTTAAGTTTATAGCCCATGCATTCTGTGGGTTTGTGATGAAAATTGTAATTACCACTTTTTGAATCATATGATTAGATGGGATATATCAGAAATATAATTTTATACAAATGTTCAAAGAGTGCTGTTCACAACACATTCATCAGTCACTCACAGCGTGCATACTTCAATCTAAACCCATTTAGCCTCAATTCATAGTTGAGGTGACTGCATATGCAATTAAGTCGCTATTATTGTGAATGTTTGTGTTTTGTGTAAAGATATTTCCAAGTAAATAAGCTGGTTTAAAACGGCACATTCTACAACTCAGTCTACTTCCACTTTTTGACTATAAAATAGGGAAGAAAATGGCAGCACGTAATTGCTGACAATCCGTAAATGTTTGATCTGATGATCATTTTTGTGATTAAAGGTTGAAGTATAACTTTAGATTGGACTGAATTCTCTTCATTGAACTCTTAGTGTATTAATAACTACAATATCAGACAAGCTACCATGGCCGTATGCAGATTTTTTATTATTATTATTTTTTTTTGGGGGGGGGGGGGTCAAATGATCTTCAAAAAGTGGTCTTTTTTTTGGTAAAGTGGACCTTACCCCACTACAATGGTCATTTTTTGGACCTTTTGAATACCTGCTTCACGGAAAGTTGACTTGTCATAGTTTGTCTAATTTTTTTTTTTTTTTTAACAAAAATTCAGCCAAAAGTGGACCTTTGTGCCCTTTGTTAGAATTTGGGGTGGTGCGAAACGCAGCCGAAAACCATGCATATGGCCTGCACAGCTACCTTTCCAGCCATAAAATTTGAGAAACTTAAAATAATGCAACGTGGAATTAATCCACCAAAAGTTTGCTCTGCTGAGATGTGGTTAAAGCAATGTGCTTCAAACACACTGTTAAAAGGTTGCAGCAAGTTAAAGTGACCTGTTTTATTCCTAATTTAAAAGTATAATCAGGAATGAATTAAGTTAAAGCTTATAGAAAAAAATCTGTGGGTTTTACAGTTACTTTAGTGCCATATCTCAAAATGCACAACACAAAAAAGATTTAAAGTCCATAACAGCACATTTTGAAGAGCGCCCCCAATTTTTCAAATTTGAGATTTTTTCACAGTTGTGCTGGTACTTGTCTATTAAACCTATACCTGTGATGGTAATGCTTAAAAATGTGCATTTGCCATAAAAAGCATTTTTGTAATTAGACTTGGGAATCCCTTTTTAATTACGATTTTGAAACACCAAAATTTATGTTCGTCCATGATAAATTGTGTCCAACCTCATGAAAATGTTCTCTAACTTAACTTCCTGAACCGACGGAAATAATAGTGGATGGGCCGTAGACATGGGCGCCTTCCGGCTATTTCATATTGCAAGACGTTTCCAACAGCCATTGAACATTCTCGGAGATCTCCGATATTAACTATTCTAATTACAAATCCCGTCTTTTGAGAGAGTTTGAACTCACACATTTCACAGGTATTGTTTACCTAGTCAATTACCAATGGCAACTGTGCAAAATCACAAATTATCTAGAAAATTGGGGTGCCCTCCAAAAATGTGCTGTTATTGCTTTAAGTTTATGTTTGTCAACCTAAATGTAAATAATGTTTTTGTGTGTCCACCTGCTTTAGCAGGAAGACCCACAGCTAGGCTAAGCTTTTTTCTGCTGTGTGCTGTTGGCTTCGGTTATGAGCTGTGGGCCGTAAACAAAGGTTTAACAATACGTGTATCTGGGTTTCCTACCGAAATCATTTTTTATACCGAATTCCTATCCCACAATGCACTAACGATGTACGAGTCAGATAAAATAAATAGCGCATATATATTCTAATGGTGTTTTTGTGTACGTCACGGTCATTTTTTCTGTCATAAACTGGGAACCGTTTGCTGCACATACGTTTACCAGTAACGTGAGTACTCTTTGATTGCCCTTGTATTTTTTGCGCCACAAAATGGGCGTGTAACAGTTTAGAAGGTCATGGGCCCTCTCGCTAAAGCCTCGTCCCCAGACATCTCCATATTTTACCGGAAGTGGTAAACATTTTGGTACAGAAGAAAGCTACTATTTTTCTCATTTACCCTGTGAATCTCAGGGCTAAAGATGTTGTTGTTTGGAAGTATGAGCGAAAATGTACTCCATTTTGGTCGACCTATTAATTTACACAGTACTCTATGGGTTACAAAATCCCGTTTTTTAGCTCTCGCATCAATACGAATTGCAATATCCCCGGGTGCGCGAAATTTTAACAGATTGGATTTTGAGTGAAGGCCAATCTATCAAAGATGAAAACTTCTTCATATCCTTAAATCGGGCCTACCCTTTTAAAGGAGGCGGAACTAAACCCGCGAGCGTGCATGGAGTGATGTATCTCTACTCGTACAGCGTTGGTGCATTGGTGGATAGGATTTCGGTAAAAATTATTTCCGGTAGGAACCCAGGATCCACGTATGCTCATTTCTCAGATACGCATTGTCTGACAAGTAACTGATGTTCGAGTTGCTACTCGCAAATGGTCAAAATACGATTTTCGAGTGACCAAATATGATATTTCGTCACTTTTTGGGACGCTTTTAAGTTATTCATAGTTTTCTTAGACGTCTGAGTAGTGCTTTTTTGCCCAGTTTGTTAACTGAGGATGCAGAAACTTTTCGCAAGACTTGATTGGAACCCATAATAGATGAGATTTTCTTCGTTTTCTTAACATCGAAAATTGGCATTTTGGTCCGGTTTTCGATTAAAGCAACTCGAAAATGAGGAAAATTTCCGATTTTCGAGTGAACAAATTGAGATATTTTTTGAATTTTTGTATTGATTCTGAGTTATACTAATAGTAGTGAGTAACTACTTGATTGTTTGTAATCCCTGCTTAGCCTGCTCTCAATATAGGATATTCCCGTTAAACATTATCCCGTGCCCTTAATCCATGTCAATGGAAAACCAACCGCATCTTAAAATGTGCTTCTCTTCATCAATACTTTGTTTGTGACCAATAAAACGAAAGAATGAGATGGAAGACCGGGATAGAATTAATAAAGAAACGAGAAAAACCTTACTCGAAACCTGACATTTTTCACCACCACCACCAAACAAGCCATTTTTCGAGTGGCCTCTCCGAAA
>JAMKCH010046414.1:0-12033 GCA_023653785.1 Ophioderma brevispina
GGCGAAAAATCCGATCACTATATAGTTCTGTCACTAATAGTCCAGAAAAATGTGTCTCTTTGGTTTTGGTAGGTTTTAGGCGTCCATTGGCATCCATATTGGGATATTTGATAAATAGCGACTCAATGACACTTACGATAGCCTTACTGGGATTTTGGATGCGATAATCCAACTAAACACTAAAAAGCGTACTTGCCTTTACTGACTGACATTTGCAGCCATATTGAATGCCGATTGCCCCCTCGGAACCACCGGGCTGGATACGCGCCTACGATCTTGGATAGTCTCTAGGATGCCATCTTGCAGATATCAATCACTTTGATTATGTTATGATATCTTAACTGCTCTGAACGAGTTATAGTGATATACACATACAGCTCTTGACTATATGTAGTAATGAATTTTACCATTCAAGTTGGAGCCATCTTGGTCTAATCAAACATATTGTCATGTTGATTGCTAAATCAAAGTATATATACCAAGTTACCATTCTAAGGTCAAAAGTAGATAAATATCAGATGGTTTGTTGTATTGCTGGCCATATTGAATCTCTTAATTAAGTGGTTAATGGATCATATTTTAATTGGTCACAATGGTGTTTTGACTGGACAGGCAAAAAAAATACAACTTTTGAGCAATTAACATATGAGCTTTTAGTATTTTGGTGGCCATTTTGGATTTTTGCGTTTCTTCGAAAATACTCAATGTTTTTTCATCTGGCATCCATCGGATTCAGATTCAGCAGGAAAAATTGGTCTAGAAACAGTTGAAAAACCATTATATATATAATATAAAAAAGGGCACATGCATGGTCTGTAGCCTGGACTAAAAGGAAAGTCAATCAACTGCAAATCTCAGGTAGGTAGACGTTTAATATTTCAGTTTGAAGTATTGGTAACAATCATTAAATAACGTGCCAGGCATGCATGGCTTGGAGGCAATGAAGAGAAAAACTCCCTTGGGCGGAATTTGATCAGAACTAAAAAGGAAAACGTCTATTTTTGGAATACTTCTTTCCTCTACAAGTGTTTAGAGAGTAACTCTTACCATCAGACCGACAATGCTATTACGATGATTTATATATAAAGTTTCACAAAACACCACTTAACGGATTATGATCATATATATGTATTTTTAATGCAAAAAGTGGACCCTCAATGCAAGAATCAAACAACTTTATACATATCTGAACATTATTGATCGAATATGTTATGTTAATTAATTTGGTTTTACCAATATGCAATAGATATTTCTTCAATGACTTATTTTATTAATGAGATAAACAGGCTGTAATCTTGGTTTCAGTAACTTTGAGCGGTTCTTAAAATCCAGGGGTGCAGTGAATTTGGTGCATCCCCACATTGGCGTCCAAATGAAAAATGTTTAAAAAAAAGAAAACGGCAGTTCCGTGTTGCAATACGCAGAATAATGACTAATATAATTCGATTCTGTCTTTATTAAGTTATTTACAGTCTTATGCTGGGTATGTTAGGATAGTTATACTTGAAACAGACATGCAGAAGCTGATTTTCGATAATCTTCGATTTTCTGATTTAGCAAATCACTGATGATAGCGCCTTTAACAAAACCGAAGATCGGAGGGAAAAGACTTCTTGTAACTGAAGCGTACCGTGCGTACGCGTCTACGAAATTTCGCACGGATATGTTTGTCGGTTTAACACTTAACTGCATAAGGGAGGGGGCTCCTAGGGGCCCATTTTTTGTTTTTCGGTCGGCGTTTTTAACGCTGCAATATATTTGGTTTATATTTTTTGCATTTGTCTAAGTTTTAGTTGCGCTTGCATCGGTGCAAAAAAATTTGCGTTAATTAGCATAGGTCCCTAGGAAATTTTTCCATAATGCACACACCTATTGACATAAACAAAGTAATTAATTTTCAAGAAATTCTTGGAAAGTATAGTAGGGCATTGGTGTCATAATATTTTATATACATCATATAGCGGTTTACCATGTTTACGGTAGGAACCTATGGTAAATTATACAAGTAAACCTAAAAAAAAATAAAATGGCATGATACATTTATGTTGCTTCTTAATATGGTAAATATAGTTAATTCTTCACCAATTAAAGCAATCAGCAAAAGTCTAAGTGAATCAGTGCAGTAGAAAATGCAAAAAAGAATTAGTGTCTTTTTTTGCACATTTTGACGCAAAATTAAAATCAATGTTTTGCCCCTAGTTTTCTTACTGAACATTTTTTTCAGTTTTTATTTCTTTATTGTTGATGTTTTTGAATCCTTCTAACATGTGGTGGATTTCATCTAAAAATTCCTTTAGGAAAGTGGTTTTATAATGAATGGGTCCCTAGGAGCCCCCTCCCTCCCCTTATGCACTAACGGAAGCGCAAACCCCTTATGCAGTTAAGTGTTAAAGCACCTGAGAACAGCTTAGGTGCAATAACTCTACCCTAACGTGACAAGATGTTTCATTAAATCATTTTATGAAACATTCAAAGTTTTCCAATTAAACCACGTCATTTGTAACGTCAGCGTTCGCTTTTGTCATGAAACCTCCCTAAGGATACCTTAAATGTAAACAAACCAAATACGAATCTAAAAATCTTTAAGCCCTTTACTGTTTATTAAGTACATCATCGTGAAAGTATGACCTTAAATTCATGTTCACCTGCAAGTTGAACATACGACATAAGTCTGTTTCTTAAAATACGCGCCAAGTATATGGATTCCCTGGGCGTTGACTCACCCTGTCAGGAACTGCCGCTCACATCCAGGATATATCATTTACCACTTGGTGCTTGGGGGTTCGACAACAAATAATGTTAGAAAATATGAACATTTACATTCCAGTTAGCGTAAATAGCATGGAAAATGTATTCATCCAATAGCAAGTGTTATGACGTCTCGTAGGCGTCTAAGGTCAGAAATACCTTTCAAACACTAATAAACGAGCCTTGTGCACAAATGATCTAAATTATATATATAATAAACATTTTTAATGATCTTTACTTGATTTGGTTCAAAAATTTGGTATGTCCAAAACAAAATTACATATACACAATTAGTTAAGATTACTTATGGTTTACTAGTGTCCTGTGTTGAAAGCGTTGCAGTTCAACTTTTTTTTTTTTTTTTTTTTAGAACAGCTTAGGTGCAATAACTCTACCCTAACGTGACAAGATGTTTCATTAAATCATTTTATGAAACATTCAAAGTTTCCCAATTAAACCACGTCATTTGTAACGTCAGCGTTCGCTTTTGTCATGAAACCTCCCTAAGGATACCTTAAATGTAAACAAACCAAATACGAATCTAAAAATCTTTAAGCCCTTTACTGTTTATTAAGTACATCATCGTGAAAGTATGACCTTAAATTCATGTTCACCTGCAAGTTGAAATGAATCATACGACATAAGTCTGTTTCTTAAAATACGCGCCAAGTATATGGATTCCCTGGGCGTTGACTCACCCTGTCAGGAACTGCCGCTCACATCCAGGATATATCATTTACCACTTGGTGCTTGGGGGTTCGACAACAAAAAATGTTAGAAAATATGAACATTTACATTCCAGTTAGCGTAAATAGCATGGAAAATGTATTCATCCAATAGCAAGTGTTATGACGTCTCGTAGGCGTCTAAGGTCAGAAATACCTTTCAAACACTAATAAACGAGCCTTGTGCACAAATGATCTAAATTATATATATAATAAACATTTTTAATGATCTTTACTTGATTTGGTTCAAAAATTTGGTATGTCCAAAACAAAATTACATATACACAATTAGTTAAGATTACTTATGGTTTACTAGTGTCCTGTGTTGAAAGCGTTGCAGTTCAACTTTTTTTTTTTTTTTTTTTTAGAACAGCTTAGGTGCAATAACTCTACCCTAACGTGACAAGATGTTTCATTAAATCATTTTATGAAACATTCAAAGTTTCCCAATTAAACCACGTCATTTGTAACGTCAGCGTTCGCTTTTGTCATGAAACCTCCCTAAGGATACCTTAAAATGTAAACAAACCAAATACGAATCTAAAAATCTTTAAGCCCTTTACTGTTTATTAAGTACATCATCGTGAAAGTATGACCTTAAATTCATGTTCACCTGCAAGTTGAAATGAATCATACGACATAAGTCTGTTTCTTAAAATACGCGCCAAGTATATGGATTCCCTGGGCGTTGACTCACCCTGTCAGGAACTGCCGCTCACATCCAGGATATATCATTTACCACTTGGTGCTTGGGGGTTCGACAACAAAAAATGTTAGAAAATATGAACATTTACATTCCAGTTAGCGTAAATAGCATGGAAAATGTATTCATCCAATAGCAAGGAAATGCTTTCAAATAAGGTTAAATATATATAGCACGGAAATGCATTGAAATAAGTCCAAATATGAAATTTAAACAAAATTATATTGGGTTGATGACTCTCCCGGCCGTGGAAATGAGAAAATATTGCTTGGTAAGACATTACACATTCAAAATTTTTTTTCAAGATTCCGTGGTTACGTTTTAAAGCAATGGCGATTTAAATTTTTATTAATTTTTATTATTTTTTCACCACCCTCCCCTCCACAACATAACGCAATGACGAATTCGTTCGAAGCTTGGTAGCCGGGTGATAGGACGTGAATTTTGGTGCTGTATAGTTTTGTGTTCTATTATCCATATTAATAAACATTCATGATCTTGAAATTATTTGTTATTAATCTATTCATTTGCAATTTGGTAGGTAGATAGAGCATGAGTTCTGGTGTTGTAGTTTGTGATGAGCTCAATTGAATATTTCACTACAATGTAGTCATCATTTTAATGCAACCACACAACTTGGTATTAGAATGACAGAGCGTGCTGAGGTCTGTGGCGTTAATGTCGCATTATCAGCATCAAGAAATTAGTATGCAATTTTTTCTTTAAAATGTGATTCATCCAATCCACCATTTCAATACAGTAAAGGATTCACTTGAAAAATTTTGCCAGATGATACATCATGATCAGTTTAAGAATGTTCCTTTGTTTGTTTGTTTGTTGGATTTTTAATTCACAATCACAGTGTATGACCTTTTGCAGGAACATTTTACGCACCGCGTAATTCTTGTTTAATATTGTAATTCCGTTGTGATATGGCTTCAACGACCTCATTGTTCCTAAATTCTATATGCAGCAATTACTGTTTTATTATTAATGAATCATGTTACCTTTTGTTTCCACAATACAGGCTGAACTAAAACAACAAGACCAATCCCTAATGCGTCAATTTCTTAAGCTTCGCTCCATCATCCTTACCATGAAGCGTAACCAAGGCAACGCATCCACCACACCCAACGAGGCCAGAAGTTGTAGTTACCTCCAAATTCCATCTACTGACAATTATTGCGACCTGTTTGGATCTTCAGCTGATGTCAGTAATGCGATGATTAACATTGATAATGATCTCAATGGCAACCTGAGTTCTTTAGATGGAGGAAATGAGTATATACCAGAGTTTCGGGCGCGTACTGTCTCCCTTGATCACGGTTCACGTTCGGAGATGCCTTATGTTAAACAAAGAACAATGACGTTTTCATCAGGAAGCAAGCATGATCGTGGACTTTTTGAATCAGGAGAAATAGCATGTTAACCAAAGTAGTTAAATGTCTGCATTGATAATAGCGCTGTACCGTTAGTTTTAAATCTAATCAGTAACGTTTTCAAATATTTCAAGAAGAAGAGAGATCTTTCAATGCATACATGATTTTGATATCTTTGCTAAAAAAAACTATAAAACAGTGGATTCTTTCGTCGTCTAAATAATATGGGATTATGTTTAAAAAAATGAAGATCAAAAACAGTTTTTTTTATACCCATACCATATACAAACCATTGCACCTTCTATTATAGCCTGTAGCTAATTGATGGAATATTCATGTCCAAATCACGACTTTCCACTGCGAACGCTTGACGTGAATCAGGTTCAAAATGTTCCCAAAATTCAATTCAATAATTATACCAAGTATCTTATTCCGTTTGAGCAAATTTTTCCTGATTTTGTTTATCTAAAAGACCCGCTTTATAACACATTGATAGAACTCATTCCGTTACTCCTCTCGTTAGGATGGGAAAACTATTTCCAAGAGCAGTTTTTTATTTAAAAAACACAAGTAAACTACACATATAATTAATTTTTAGATACTAGATTATGTATAAGATGGGAAGGAAATATTTCAGTGAGAAGACCAAGAAGAATGGGAAAGAGTAGTGGTTTAGGCCAAATTACCATGCAAAATACTAATTCTAGTACCTTTGGGAGACAAAATCTCTCGAAATTGACACACACACACACATATGTGTGTATGTGTGTGTGTGTGTCAATTTCGAGAGATTTTGTCTCCAAAAGGTACTCTTCTTATATATATATTTGGATAAATTTGTCCCCCAAAGGGGTGATTCCGTAATTGATTTACTAACAATCGGCGAAAACTCTTTGAAAAGGGGGTCATTGGGTGACAGCAAATAAAAACGAACAGGGTCAGTGTTTGAGAGCCAGTTTTAAAAAAAGGGGGTCAAAGTGTGGAATTATTTGTTCATGGATCGATCAATACATTCCTGATCAAACAAATTACAGTTCATGTATACACTCTCCATTAGTGCAGGATACTTTTGAAGTTGAACCAAAAGTATATTTTACTTGCACGATTTAAGTTAAAATTTTATCGGGCCAAATCGTCCCATATGAGCTCATATGTTGCTTGACATTATGTTGTCGGTTTCAAGATTGAGGCTAATAGAGCACCTTCCAGACAAGATGTTGCCTTAAGCTATGGACTTATTATTATGCATGTAATCAAGTGCGAGTCATTTTGGTCGATATCAAGAGTGGCACATCCGCTTGTATATCCGTTTTATCCACCTTCGTCTAGACCCCGTGGCAGAACATGAACAAAAAACCTCTATAGAGTTTGTTCCTTCGCACATTTCATCACTTCTCACCCGAATGCACTTATATAAGTTTTCTTAATAGCTGGACATTTTTCCTGCACTTTACAAAATGATTAGAACATGGCAGGATAACAACAAAAATAGTTGAGAAAAATATAAAGAATGGAAAAAGAAAACCAAAACGATAAAATATACATGAAAGTTAGAGAACAAACCAAAATATCAATGAGGTCCTATACGCAATAAGTTAAGGCTGACCCCCTGTGCCTCTAAGTAATAAGGAAACACTCGAAATTCCAAGCCGTTTCTGCTATAAATCTGAAACAGGCCCATAACCAAGGGGATGGGCGATGGGCGGACACGCCCCTAAATTCGAAAAAGCCCATCCCAAAAAAATAAAGAAATAAATAAAAGCGCTTAAATAAGGGCAAAAAGAATGGATTGTGAGCAAAGCAGGCCAAAAACTAGGTTTTTTATGTTTTTGTCGAAAACAGGGTTATGCAAACATGACCAAAGGGTGCTCCCGCAGGTGGAGTGCCCATCTCTGGTTCTTTGGCGTTTGAGCCCAGACTCCCCTCATATAAATGTTGCTGTGGAGGGTACGCCACTCCTACCGCACAGCGAGTCTGTTTTGCATTCCCAAGCATATGGCGGTTGTAAAGAAACTTGGAGTGATCCCAATGAGAGCGTGTCCTAGCTCCCATAGCAACATGTACGGAATAAACCGGAATTGTAGACGAGGCCATTTGGGTAACAAATGCTGGAACACAAATGATGCACACAGCCACTTCAATGGATGAAACACACTAGACCAGGGGTTCTCAATAGGCGGCCCGGCGGGCCAAGCCGGCCCGCCAACATGATTTTGGGCCTGACTCCTCTAAAATCTAAAGAATAAAATAAGAATTTCAGGTGTATTTGCCATCAAGTAGGGAAACTGTTTAAAAAGTGTTCGGCATTCTCTGGCCCTTCAGCTAAGATATTGAGAACCCCTACATAGACAGATGGGTGGTAGGACCACCGGTCACACGGGAAACTGTATTTATATGAACACCGGTACCCCATGTATTGATTTTCGTCGGTGAGATAGCCCGTGGCGCTTGCAGGCCCGGGATACCGACAAGTAGCTCAAATTTAGGTTTAGTTAAATGGGCCAGCGTGCGACACGTAAAATGCGTTTTGCAAGACTTAGTTCTCAGAGACCTTAAAGCCATATAAAATACAATTTCTTTCCAGGGGCTTCGCTCCGGGACCCAGCGCACAGTGGGACAGGAATTGCATCAAAGTGAGCCAAAAATATTGTTGATGTGAAATTAAGAAGGTTGATTTGGTCAATTTTAGGTATTTGGGGGGTTGTTGACCCGCTGAGTTCAATGGACGTATTGTTCACATTGGTGCGTCATTAATATGCGTTTTTGATTGGTCAATTGAAAAATTAATTGTAATGTTTGAAGGACCATAAAACCCAATTATAATTTTGACATATATGGGGTTTGGGGACATGGAAATTTTGAAGCTGTAAGCTGTAGATAGAAATATATATGACGTCATTCAAAATACTGTTTCTGATGGGATCATGCGAATATGCAAGTGTAATCCATAAAATAACCCCATAACAATGACTCTATTTAAGCAATATAGGGGGTTTTGGGAATAGAAATTTGATGGTCATTTTAGAAAAATATATAGACGTCATCAAAATGACTGATTTTTTCTGATTGGTTTCATTGATAATATGCATTTAATCCATAAAATAGCACATACAACAAGGAACAATTTTTTGCATTCAGGTTCTTGGGAACAGAGAAATTTGATGCGTAATATTTTAGAATCATATGAAGTCATCAAAATACTGTTTTCCATTGATTGGTCACTGATATTATCGCATTGTAATCCATAAAATAACCCATAATACACAATATGACTATTTAAAGGATATAGGGGTTCTTGGAATGAGGAAAATTTGATGGTAATATTTAGAAATATATATGACGTCATCAAAAATAATTTTTCTGGTGGTCATTGATAATAGGCATTGTAATCCATAAAAGGGCCCATTACAAACAATTGACTATTTTGCATATAGGGTTTCTTGGACATGAGGGGAAAAAATTGATTTGATGCGAAATATTTAAAAATATATATGCCGTTTCATCAAAATACTGTCTTCTGATTGGGTTCACCATTATGCGTTGTAATCCATAAAAGGGCCATAAAAACAATGGCTATTAGCAATAGGGGGTCTGGACATGAGCAATTTGAAGTATATGTGACATCATTTAGAAAAGTTCTAAATAAAAAATACATTCAAAATTTTATTGTAACCTTTAAAAAATTCATATGACTTTATCAAATTCCCTGTAACATACATTAAAGAGTCCATAAAACATTGACTATCGAAAACAGAGAAAGAGTTTAAGGACCTAAAAACCTGTAGGATTTTGAAATATTACCCCTTAATCCCTAAATGCCATTTTTGCCCACTTTCAAAAATCCACGGAGAGGACCCTGCCTTGTTGTTAGTAGTGGGAAATAGCTCGTAGATCTAACAGGATAAATAACGCTACCGCCCTTCTTGCGGTGAGGTTCCGGTGGTAGTCATTTTCCTTTAGGGATGGAAGGGATATATGCCGTCACCAAAATAATGTTTTATCACCTCTGATCTGCATAAAAATTTGCTTAAAATATAGCAAGTTACTTAAACAAAAAAAAAAAAACAGTGGTATGATCCCCAAAAGTGCATTGAAAGCTTTTTAAATACCGCTTTCTGAATGCTCTGAAAAAAAGAAGACATAAAGCATTAAGACACTGATTATGTGACACTTGGGAAACTGTTTTCGCATCACAAAGGATTCACATTTGATTGGGGACGTCGCTATTTTCGTAATTTTCTTACGTACCAAATTGAAGTAACCTTTGGACTCCACTCGAGTTAAAGAATTGCGGGATTTTGGATTTTCCCACTCTCACAAATCCCTATTTTCTTATAGTATACTTTGAGATGATAAGTTTACCCCCTCCATCTCGCGGTACGTGTCATTATACAATTTTAGCCGATCAGAAACCTTATAATCCTACAATATGAATTTAAGATTGCTTTTCTTGCTGAAGTATTTTTTTAAAAAATTTTTTTTTCATTTTACAAGAACTTGAAGGCAGAAACGAGCTGCGAAACTTTCTGTTTCGTGATTTTTTCCCTTGGCATTTATTTTTAAGACTCTAGAACACAAGCATTACAAAATTTCCGCAAAGTCTCAAATAACTTAGATTCCATGAGTCTCTAAGCTAAAGTTACACGTGTTCCTCTTTTATGAATGTGGTTCTATGGGAAGATTGCATAATTTATAAAATCAAGAACTGTCAGATCTGTTATCCTCTTCAATTTGGCGGGAATGTTCTTAACGAATATTGATTATTAGAAGGGACTATAAATGGTGCATACATCGCAGCGCGGTGCT
This sequence comes from Ophioderma brevispina, assembly GCA_023653785.1. Lineage (NCBI taxonomy): Eukaryota > Metazoa > Echinodermata > Ophiuroidea > Amphilepidida > Ophiodermatidae > Ophioderma > Ophioderma brevispina. The sequence continues at coordinate 10,362 of JAMKCH010046414.1, forward strand.
GCGGCAAGTTGAATTGGTCATTAAAAACGGCCTTTTTTTTGGTACGGTGTGGGCATTTAAAAACCTCCAATATGCAGTGTGGCAAATTGTGGCAAAAAATTTAGTATTAACTGAAAGCATCGTCTTGATTAAAATGTTGATATTAGAATCATAGCGGGCAATCACGGGAATCCTAACTTTTTATTGCTATCTTTTTTCAAAAAGGGAAATTTTAGCAGTTTTTTGGTCAAAAACAGGGGATTTTCCCCTTAATGTTCCATAACATATTTTTTTCATTAGATATTCATAATTGTGTATAATCATGTGGTAGATATTGGCCAATTAAAAATAATGGATCCTTTATTCTTTACTATAGTCCCAGAAGTTTCATAATTGGTTGGTATATCATTTTAGAGCAAAAGCCACGCTTTTTTCATGTTTACGGACGTATATGACACCTTTAAAATTCTTAAAAAAACTTTAAATATTTAAAAGAATCGTGTTCTTTGGGAGTTTTCTTTCCTAACGACATTAAAAAAACATAAAAAGTCCACATTCGGCAATTTTGATTTTTGGCCAGCGTAGCTTTGAGGCGATTCTGGCACGACTGTGCGCCGGTTTTCTGGCGGTTCAGATGCGACACGGGCCCTCCAATATCAAAATCCTATAGCTAAGCCACTGCGTCTGCAGAACACAGATGTTGATCAATGGCCGTTCATTTTTAAGCCATTTTTCTTGTGTACATCTGCACATGCTGAAATTTTGACGGTTTTAAAAATTTAGCTTGAAAAATTCGTTCAACGGTTAGGCCCGACCCCCCTCTTACGTTTTGTGCTAACACGTAATAGACCCCCCCCCCACGGAACTTGTTATGTTTATAGGACCTATTGAGGTTTTGGTGGTTCCCTATTAAGACTCATACTCAGGTGTAGTCTAAAGACTGACAGAAATCGCATATTGTACGTTTGCATTGACGTTAAGTTATTATGTGTTCTTTTTACTACTCAAAAATTTCACCCAATCCTCTATACATAAAAATGAAAGTTACTGCGCTTCAGCAAACTATAGGGGGGCCTGCGCATAACTTACAAAAATATCAAATATTAGCATCGACCATTAAAAATTTGTGGAGCTATTTCGTTTAAAATTTCAGTACCGAAATCAAAGCATAGAATTGCACACAATCGGCGTCGTCAGTTTATTCATTAGATTCACTACCTTCACCCAACTTCCCAGATATTCACGACTTGGAATCTTCAATATTTTTTCTTATAAGTTCAGAGACACGAGCTGACACGGGGAAGGGGGTCCGTCTACTAGACGAAACTTGTTATTTATCATTTGGTTTGTGTCCCTTAGACTACAAATGTTGTTAACAACGTTATAAAGTTGCATTTTCCGTTCAAAGTACGAAACATTTGCGTAACCAACTAATTAGCTAGAATAACAGAATAAAAAAGAATTATGTAAAAAACATTTTGCATTTGGGGAGGCATCCGCCTGGGCATCTGGGCCAAAAATTTGAAAGCCACCCATTGGCATGTAATTTGTCACAAGGACAGTGTGTGCAGTGAGGTCATTAATGCCAGGTATATTTATAAGCTGTTTATACATTTACTTCGTAGCGTATGCTTATAAAAAGTAAAATAGGTAACGCAAGCATGGTAAGAATACTTTGCTCCTATTCTACCGG
>JAMKCH010046415.1:0-11576 GCA_023653785.1 Ophioderma brevispina
GCACCGGGCGCCTGACCGCTCTTGTTCATAAAAGAGGACTGGAGTCTTGAAGTCGAATTAAGCCCCCAAAAATTGATCCCCGTGGTGGTGCGGAAACTTGAAGGCATTGAGTTGACGTGAGTACGGCTACGGACAAACACTACGGGCCAGTGATTTTTTACCAAGAGCTTGTTTACCGTACAAACTATACAAGGCCTGGTTACATAACGGCTACAGGTAACCGTACGTATACGGCTGCCGAAAATTTCGATAATATTGACTTCCCCTTTTGTGCGCGATGCCCAATCTAATTACTATTGTGCAAACACAAAACAACATCGCGTCCGAGTCAGTGAAGGTTGTAGATTAAATTTGATTTTAGAGTGTATGTGAATGGTGTGATTGTTTGGTAAATATTCATGGTAAGTCAGTGATAGATTCGTTTTGGATAATGACAGATTTTAAATACGATTGAAGCTTGGGGGTTAAAACAGAAAACAGTATTTTCGGTGTACAGGCAGTGAACCACCGCACAAGCAGATTCGGAATCATTGCATTTGCTTGCACGCAAAAATCTTGCACCAAATAACAGGGGTTAAAAACGCTTTATGGGACGCATTTTGTTTTCTGTCACTGCCACAATCTTTTCTATAATAATATACTCGCCGTCAAAATTGAACACACGGGCGGAGGACGGAGCCTTTGCACTGTTGTGTACAAAGATCGAATCTGTGCAGTGGAGGAGTGTTAATGATTATTACAATATACATGGTTAGAGGGACATAGGGCACACTATTTCCCGAGCAAGGTACAGGTACGGGCCTATCACCCAGTCCTGGCTAAGCCATGACTGGATGGCACTTATCTTTTATAACCTGGAAATTTGTTACTGGCCCTCAAGTCATGCACAACCATTAAACTCGGGACCGATGTAGAAACAATTTTGATCAACTTAACACTTCTCTAAATGAGTCCATGTTTAGCAAAGATACTTACTTTTGGGCTGTAAAAGTGTAAGACATCGGTAGACAACCCTTAAATGTTTAAGTAGTTTCAGGAGAAATATAAAATTAACAGCGCATATTTGATGCATTTTCAGGGGACGATAATTTCACTTCAAAGACTAGTCCAAAACCGGAAATACAAGTGACATGAGACAGGTAAAAGGTCATACAGGTGCACGACCCAATTTGTAAACATTTTTAAAAAATCCCATTGTTGATATACTTCCAGTCGCAGTACGGTGCAGCGAGCGAATTCTGCTCATGAGCATGCGTTAAAGTTGATATTGTGTCAAAGTCCGGTTTTGCGCATGTAACGCCGCTTATGACTGGGCAGTAGGTTACAGGCTTCAGCGCGAACGACGAAAGAAAAGTGAGTAAAATACCCATACACGTTTTGTCGTGGATAGCGAATCCGGACGCGGTCCTAAGTTTGCAGTATGACGATTATTGACATAGCGTGTATAATAATGCGCCACGTACGACCGCGATAATGAGCTATCACTTCATATAGTATGCCTCTACTCTCTGTTCGACGGACTTTCCCTATTTATTTGGGTCTTTAATTTAAACTGACCTAGTGCTGACATACCGGATGATGTCCTGCGCCATCATAATAAAATCCAGGGGCGTTTGGGACGTAGGAAAGTGGGAACTTGAAATTTAAGAGCATTTTTTGAAATATCCTCGGAATCGGGTGTTAATGCTAAAACAAATGTGCTGTTACATGAGCATTTCTCAAGATTTGTAAGCATCATGACAGCCAAAAGAATTTCTGTGAAAGTCACAAGCACGGTGTATTTGAAGGATCGTACAATGAGTACATAGGTATTTCTTAATTGTACGCTGGTCCGAAAAGGAAGTTCTCGTAATTGAGGTCCAGTTCCAATGTTAAAGTCAGCCATAAAATTGTGTATGTAAAGAATCTAGTTACGATTATCGGAACTGCCTCTAACCCCGAAACCGGGAAGGGTGAGGGGGGGTGATAGAGCCGTAGCCAGTACCAAGGGCAAAATATGTGCCCTATTCCCGTATAACCATGTAGTATTTGTTTTATTACACCTCACTGTGACTCTGGGGACGTTCGTGCGGCCAAGTCCAAAATCACAGTGGAAGATCCGTCTTTTGTAACCAGTGAAGGGGGTTTTAATCATCCAGGTTGATCAGACCTGGAATTACTCTGGGACTTGTAACCTCTGGGGACGAAGTTGTAGGGAAACAGTTCAATCTATTCCTAGGGAAATCAGTTCGCGTAATAGGATCAGCAATTGAAAAATAGCATGATTCATGTTTCATGATATTTCATGAGGTGTATAAAACCTCTACAAGAGCCTCTAGGACGTAGTAGGCAGTCAGTTACCTATTACGTAATAGGTGACCGATCTACTGCACTGAACGTTTGTGTGTGTGCGTAGAGAACAAACATTCCTACAGAATCATCAATTTAATTCAAAATAATGCTAATCCCATGTCATTCCCACTCAAAAGATTCTGCGCAATATCTTCCCTCTACCTTCTAAAACGGGAAATCGAAAAATAAATGTAAGGTTGGTAGCATCGTCGTGAATACTTGATAAGTCATCTCGGCAAAATGAGCACGTTGTTTCGAGGCACCTTTCACCCCCGTTGGAAACGCATGGTAAATGACCACGCCGCTTGGCACCACTTTTTGATGAGTTTAGCATTAAGTTTACTAACGGTGACTGACGAAACGTGTAAATCCGAGCGTTGTGACTGGTTCCAGGCCTTCATGTGAGTTTTTGGAAATTCTGATGACAAGCTACATCTGGGTGTTTGTTTAGGTGAATCAGATGTGTGGTTGCTGAGATTTGAATTTTTGAAAACTTCCCGTATTTTAATTTCCCACACGAACATATTTCCAAAATCAACAAATTGCCTAGTAGTGATTAAAGAAATGTATTTTTTTTAACAAGTCCCATTTGATCACTAACAGCGCTTCTGATTAGACCTTCTTTCTGTCCTTATTAGCAGGTCCCCTCAATTGCTTCTTGAGGATATCTTACTTTACTTACATTAGGGGACGGGGTATGCATTAATTACACCAGGAGAAATGGAGGATTTAAACTTTTTTTTGGCTGAAAGGTCGCATTCCCTCCTCGCTTCCGTTAAAAAATGAAAAGTTGAAAGCTCATTGTTCCTCCTTGCTTCTTGATAACATTTCATGTTGCACTCTCTCGCTTACAAATTTCTTCGCATTCCCCTCAATTCCTCCAATCCCCCTGGCGCAAATATATCCCTGCCCTTAGTTAATTTCACAGGGGGGCAACTCAACATGAAATCCATATGGGTGTAAGGCTAGCGATTTAAAACCCGGAGGCATTCGTTAACATGGAAAAATAGAGGTCTTTGGGTGAGAGACACCAAAATGCCCATAATAGGTGTTATTTGGCAAAAAACAAACTGCTAAAAATTAAAGCAATTAAAAAAAAAGGTGAATTTTTCAAAAGTAGGGTTATTTTGGTGTCATTTTCAAGAAGAAAAATCCCAAAAATAGGGCTTGGGTGAGAGTGGCACTTTGAAATATGCATCTTTGGGGACAATGATCTGAAAATGGGGGTCTGAACAGGCCTTAATTTTGCGCATTTGATAAAAAATCTCAAGAAATAAATTTTCACTCATTAATGTACCAAGTTGTTGTTTGTACAGGTAGGAAGAAGAAACGTCATGAAAATTCAGATTGAATAGCTTGTAAACTTCCTACAAAATGCAAAATTTAATAAAAATCTCAAATATGCTTCATTTTTTGCAACAATATGCAGGACTTAGGCCTATGTAACATTTAATACAACTCACGCCTTGCATAGTTGTGTTTGGTAAAGGTTTGAAGGGGAACCATAACAATTTCAGACTGATGATAGCTTGTGACTTCTCACAACTGCAAGAAAATAACAAAACTCTTAATTTTGCACCTTTTTGGTTAAGATAATTATGTTTAATTATGCCAATTTAAAGAGCATTAATTAGGCTCATTTTGGTTCATATTATGTTAGTTTATGCTCATAGCAAAATCCTGAATTTTCAGATTTGTTTTGCATTGTGATTTTAAAAAAATTTCAAATTTTGCTCATTTTTGACAAAATAGGCTAATTAGGGTAAAGTAAGACTGTTGCTGCAAATTCTGTATATGAGTGGTATTAAGAGAAAATCCTGCAAGTTGCAACTGACAGTGTGTATTGTGGGTTTTTTTCTTAAAGTACATCTATTAAGAAATGGTGATATTTTTCACTTTTCATTAAAACTACAATTTAAACATTTTGTCCGCAAAAATTATTCAAATTCTTTGGTAAATTGGAGAGATAAATACTTTTAATGGTTATTTATCTGTAGGTACTATATCGGGACATAACCTAAAAATCAAGTGTTCTCCCTTTTTATTGTTTAGATTCTGTACATATTTTTGTGTTCAAGAGGACACTACCATGGTGCCATGGCAAAATAAAGAAAATAAAAGACTTGACCTTTTGTGACAAAGACTGTTCTGTACGAGTACAAAAATTAGAATAACTTTTTGCAACGAATGTCGTTTCAAAAAATTCGAAGTGTTCGAGTTGCCTGAAGAGTAGACCTCTCTTTCGCATGACAATACATTTTAAACCCACGGATGCAGACACTTATTTTTCACCTGAACTGCCTTACCTTAGAGACTCATGAAGCATATACCAGTACAGTCGTAGTCAGTAGTTAAAACAAAGTTTTTAAATCCGGTGTTGTCCCGTGGCCGGATTACCTCACATTTAGTAGCAATCGCCCTACTACCTCCTTACCCAATTCGCTCCGATCAACCGCATCCCCCATCCTCAACCAACCCTCCTACTCTCCTTCTCCACTTGCTTCCTCCATGTCCGCTTTGGTCGGCCCCTCTTCCTCAAACCACCCACCTCAAACTCCAAAAGGCCCTTTTAAACATGCTCATCATCCTTCCTCAGCAGTGCCCATACCATCTACACCATTCGCCTCGCCAGTCAGTCAGCGCCTCGTCCAAACCAACATCTGATCAAATCCTCAGTTCTTCCTATACATCAATCTCACACCACCACATTGCTCTCACCATGGCTCTCTCTGCCCTTCTAAAAATCCCATTCATTTTCATCAAGGCCACCAGGTCTCAGAAGAAAAGCTATTTGCATTGCGTTTCACCGTGTTTATTCATTTATTTACAATTTATCGCTTGTGCTCTAAAACCCCTTTCAAATTTAGTTATTATTTTTGCCCCAAATGCATTGTTAACTAATGAAAGTCATTATACATACCATTGTTCGATGTAAGATCTCCATAAACAGCAAATTTTTTTGTGGATTTTCCGAACATATTTCGTACACCCGGCGATGTTGTCAAACTTCACGTGTATAAATAATATCAAGGACGTATAAGGTCATGTCAAACTCATTTTCCACAAGGGAGGACTAATCCAGTTTTCATGATTGCACCTATATCCTGAATTGACCATGTTCCGTTACAAAAACCACATTACGATAGCACTTCGCAGTTTTCGCACATTACAGGTTTGGGCGAGGATAAAATTCCCAGTATATTGGGATACTCGCGCACGACCAGGAACCTGTGTAACTCCAATGGCTTTAACGAAAATGGCTGCTTCATCAAACTTCTAAGACAGAATAAAAAATAATTCTTATCTATTATTAAACAACACTTTTTAATTGAAAAAAAAAATCAAATAGAATGGCGTATTACCCATTTGCATAATTTCAAGTGCCTTTTCTGATGGTGGTAAACAATTCTCTAGGAGGGAACATGTTTTGGTCCAGTGGATATGACGGCCGGCCCATGATCCAAAGGTTGTGGGTTCGAGCCCCGCTGCGACCAATGTGGTTGTGTCACTTGGCCAAGGCCCTTTACCACCTCATTCCTCGTTGACTCGCGTTGACCCAAGCGATATTCGGGTAAGCTGTTATGGGAATTTACAATCTGAGTGCTGATGGATTGTAGCGCTTGGCCAGCTGCTGCCGGCCAAGATGAAGCGAAATGATTGTGAACGATTTCCTGATGGCAGCGTAAAAATAATAGGCAAAACAAAACATCGCTGTGATCTTTATGAAATGGCGCTTTATAAAAGCCACTAATATATTAATATTATTAATATTATATTTGTTTTTGTTTAAAATGAAAGGAAATATTGTGATGATTTCCTAATAGCAGGGAATGTTAAAATGACCTCGGGTCATTGTGTTAAACAGCGTGTTTATCAACAAACTTGAGACTCTGTGTAGTGGAAATGATCCATGTGCTTTCTTTTTTCAAATACGAGTTTCAAGTTTTTGAAATCTTCTTGACGTTTTGGAAGTTCACAAATTGTGTCAGGTGAACACTACTTTGAAGAAGGGTAACAAGTCCATCAACCAGTTAAAATCAGGTATGTAATTTTGTGTGTAAACCGGTGAATGCATGCAATTAGCTTATCGTCCTGTGGTAGAGGTATATATCACTCTACCACGATTCGATCTGTGTACCTGTGTGAATGTCCAGACTTGGTGAACTACTATAATCACAACTGTCCACAATCGGATCAATTCTGTGGTAAGAAGGATATAACCTCTACACACGAAAGGTAATTGCATTGCGGTTTCATCTGTTTACTTTTCCTTATTTACAAAATTTATATCGTGCTTCTCTAAAACCCTTTCAAAATTAGTTTTCATCGTATATCCCCAAATGCATGGTTACCATGTTCATGAACCAATTATATACACCAGTAGATTTTTTAAAAACACAACCTAAACGGCAAATTTTCCCATGCCGTTGCCAAACATATTTCATGCACCCGACAATGTTATCATAACTTTCATGTGTTTTTTTTGTGACGTATAAGGTCTGTCAAACTCCTTTTTACACGAGGGAGACTAATAATTCCCTCCAGGGGTTTTCTCAGTGGCACATATCCCTCCCAAATTCACCATGTTCCGTACCACATACGGATAGCACTTCGCACAATTACAGGTTTGGCGAGGATATTTCCAAGGTTTCTTGGGATAACTCGCGCAGACCATTGAACCTTGTGTATCAATGGCTATAAACAAATGGCTGCTTCAAATCACTCTAACTCAGAATAAAAAAATATTCTTACTTATCTGTCTAGCAATCATTTTTAATTGGACAATTAATAACATATGAATGGCGTCTTAAATAACCTTTGAAAATTTCACATGCCTTTTCTAATGGTAACACTCCATATTTCATTCACCCACATGTGGTGCATGGATCAGCGCTCGCCTAAGCATAAGGTTCTGGGTTCGAGCCCCACTGTCAGCGAATGTGTTGTGCACTTGGGCAAGCACTTTACCTTGCTTGCGTCTCTCCACCCAGGATATAAATGGGTACGCGGCAATATATATCTGGGAATGCAAAACAAGAACTCGCTGTGCGGAGGAATGGCCGAACACCCCACAGCAACATTACATATGAGCGTAGGTCTGGCCCAAACGCCAAATGACAGATAGGTGGGCCCTCTTCTGTGGGGGCGCACCTTTGCACTTTTTTTATTTCACCCCAATTTTTTGATGAATAAGTTTAGACGCGTTTGTCACAATAGCAGGAATGTTTTAAAATACCTGGGTCCGTTGTGTTAAAAAAGCGTGTTTAATAGTACATGTGGTGAAATGTTGGATGTTTTGGTTAGTTTTTTTCATATACAATTTTGACACCAATGTTTTTTTTTCCAATAACAGAATTTCATTGAGCGTCCCCGAAAATCATGGTGTCAATTTTTTTAAATTGTGTTTTCTTGGGTGGTTTTATAAAGGGGGAAACATTTGTACAGGTGTCACACTAAAATAATGTTTAAATTGTATTTTTAAAATTTATACATTCTGTGTTCGGCTGCTCATAAGGTTTTTTCTAAAAAGTGTATAGTTTTGCCATATTTCGACCTATTGTTTTAGTACAATAGGTCAAGAACTTCAAGTCATTATTTATAGAATGGTCCGATTTTGTTGAAACTGGTTTTAAATCGTTCAATTGGGTCATACTAATAAGAAAATGTATATAGATTCTGTGTTCACCTTTACAAAGTGACTTTAGAGATATAAACTAAGTGGGCTCCCATAGACCACTGTGGACCACGGCCATATTTGCCCTCATTAATTTTAATCCAAACTCATGACAAACGGCGACCTTTATATTTTCTTCGGCTTCTGTACAGTAAGACGAACAAATTTGGCATCATTTTTAGCACAAACCGATGAATCTGAATTTTAAACCACCCCCAGGTGTCACCTTGACCCGCTTTTTAAACACCCAAAACCTTGTAACTCTTGTACTTACCACTAGGTAGGGCACACTATAATTTCTGTAATCCTTGAAAAGGAATGAACATGATGGTAGGCTTTAAAACACATTTTGGTTTGTTTGAATATTTTTAAAAAAAAAAAAAAAAACCTTGCCCCCTAGAATTCATCCAAGAACACATTTTAAAAAAAAATGACAACAACCCTTGATTTTTGGAATCCCTCATACAATTTTGATTAGAATAAACCTTGGTTGCCAGATTGTATATGAAAATTTGTCACAAAAATACAGTTTCACATGTAATATTATAACATGATCAACAACATTGAGTCCTGTGTGGGTGAAACGATCCAGTTTTGCTTTCTTTTTTTCAAATATGAGCTTTCAATTTTTATGAAATCTTCTGACGTTTTTGACAGTTAAACAAATTTGTGTCTACGTGATTTGGTAATCATGACACTATTTTGAAGAAGGGCAACAAGTACAAATACCCGGTAAAATCAGGTATGTAATTTTGTGTGTAAGACACTGAAACGCATGCAATTACCTTTTGTTCTGTGTTAGAAGGGTTTATATCCCACTAACACAGATTCGATCTGTGTACTACTAATAAGGGCTCTTTCACGGAGCTGAATGGACTTTTATTTGCCCTCCATAACATCCAAGCATGAGAAGAATACATGTACAATACATGCACCTGGTTCACCTGAACATTTCAGTTTTTTCTGCATGTGATGCTTTTGTATTCTATGCACGCTTGTGTTGTTCTGGAGGACAGGTCTGGTCAAGTTAACCTAGCTATTGACCTCCTGTGAAACAGCCTTATATTAGAATTAGTATCATCATGCATGTCCCAACCTCAAATGACACAACGTCGTGAAGTGACACGTAATATGCTGCGATTTTTTTGGTCGTCTTATGTTACGATTATCTTCATCTGTTAAGACGTGTTTTCTTTCACTGCACTTGAGCACGTAACGAAAGGTTGGCGCACTTTCTAACAACATTTTTCAAAATCTATGGCTCAAGACCCCCTGTGACCAAGGGAAAAAAGAATCAACTGCAGACATTTTTACTACCAGTACAATGCCTTACTTTTCATGTGTTTTACATGTTGCAATAGCCCAGCGTATTTTTGCAAAAACCAGATTGGAAAGTATCAACTAATAAGGTAAATGGGTGTTTCCGTAAATTGGGTGCCAGTAGACTTTGGTGTCCCATTTACTGTGTGAAATTTTGTTTATTTAAATTTAACAATGAAGATATGTATTCAAACTTATAAATTCCATTTTAAATTACAGCATTTGCATCTAATTTTCAGATTATATAATATGAAACATTGAACTCATTAACCTTTAATGTTATGTATAAATTAAAAGTGTCATTTCCCGTGTAAATGGGACACCAAGCCTGTGACATGAAATAAAAAAGCCTAAACATTGTGTTCTTGGTTTTAATGTGCATCAAAACCTTGAAAATATATGGTATATTGTTCTGATTTATCATAAAGCAAACACATAAAAGCTTTCATAACATAATAAATCGGACTGTTTTGGTAATTAGCTAATCATGTTATAATCAATGCCAGTCATTGATTTCCCGTGTAAACAAAACCCAAAATTTTGGTGTCCCGCTTTTCACTTTTACTATGGGAACCAATGGTTTGTTCTGAGAAACTGAATGTAAGTTGACTTGCTAAAGTTTATTGCAATTGCTTGCATATATGTAATTCATGCTATATCAATCATGCAAAGTTTTTAAAGACAGTGTATCTAAAACCTTTTAAATTTGAATATCCTGTGGTGATCTGTGGTTCCCCGTGTAAACGGGACACCAAATGGTGTCCCGCTACACTTGTGCCTGAAAAACATTGTTTTATATGCAGGCATGACCATTTGTACTATTAATCTTATTGTGCCCCGCCAAATAACCAAAATGTACACATAAAACTATACACATATCACATAGTAATGAAATTATCTTTAAAAAAATCAGAAAATTGGTTTGGTGTCCCATTTACACGGGGAACCGGAATGCAGTTTTTTTGCAATATTTTTAAGTTTTTTAAAGTACTTTTGACTAATTTGTTTGTTATTTAACGAGGAATGATATTATCAAATATTTATTCAAGAAATTATTGAGATCCTCCTTAAATTTTTGTTGTCCTTTTTTCTCTCAATCTCTCAAAATGTCACAGTTAGTTGGCCCCCTAATTTACGGAACACCCACTAATGCGTGACATTTTCCGTCGGTATCTCATTTGCCAGCCAGTGCGTAAATTGTTATTGGCATATTTTTTCCCAACAAGACTGAGACTACTAAATGTGTGAATAAACATACGCAGGTGCACAATATTTTGTCGCCCTGGAAAAACAAACCTTAATTTTTATCGGGCTATCTTCTTGCCCAACCACACCAATCCCTTTTAAGAAGTGATGCCATGCCTTCATCATCCATCATGGTCGTGTAATTCTATTATCTCTTATACAGCGTCACTTATTTTCAGAGAAAAAGTTAATTGTTTCACTTACATTGGAATATTATTAATTTTTTTACTGGTGCTAAAACCTTGCTAAGGTAGAAGTGTGTTTTGCCAAAGCATGCTGAATGTATCTTGCTATATGGGTGCTGATTTTGCTCACTTCATGTGCAGTGTTTTTTTAATTTAACACTCCTGAATAATGTAGATCTTTGCAGATCATTTGACACAATTTCATAACTTTCTAAATATAAAAAATTTTTTAGTTTTAAGACAACAAATGAGATCATGACCACACCATAGACAACCAAAAATGGGCGACACCAGGCTCTATGTTGGGAAACTTGTCCACCTGAGTTTTCTCGACAAGAGCTCCAAGGCATATTTAGTCACTATGGAACCTTGAGTAAGGTATGGGTGGCAAAAACCACCTGGATTTGCATTTGTGGAGTATGAAGACCCTAGGTGTGCACATGAGCTATGCAGGCAATGAAGGGGAAAGATTCTTGGCGAGAAGTGACAGTGGAGTTTTCGAAAGGAGTAGGACTCTTATGGGGGAGGAGGAGGACCAGATGATAGGTGAGGTGGTTTTTTTTTATCCCCCTGGCTTGAAAAGCAGAAGGGGGATTATGCTATCAGTCAAGGCGGCGGTGGCGGCGTCGGCGGGCGGCGTCGGCGGCGGCGTCCAACACAATCTTGTGAACGCGATAACAGGAGACCCATAAGGGTTATGGTGATGTAACTTGGTGGGTGGGTTCGGACTGCCATGCCCTTCATCTGATTAGATTATGGGCATGGCATATGCTAATTAGGTACCTAATTTGCATAATTAATGAGTTAATTTGGGGTATTTG
>JAMKCH010046416.1:0-12514 GCA_023653785.1 Ophioderma brevispina
ATGTCGCTAGCTCATGGGTAATGTCTGCCAAGCCCGGGGCACAGAGTTCCTATCAAGCCGATTAGGACATGCAGGAAGCTAAGTCACACATTTCTTGTGTACCTCTGAAACTATTCTCAGATGATGTCTACAAATCAGCCAGTTGCAAAGTAGGGCAAAAGTTTAAATCCTCAGGAAAGGCCCCTCCTTTTATTATAATTTAATTATATACCTCTGATATAGATCCCTGTCATCTGATTGGTGAAAAGTGGGAGGCATAAATTCAAATAGCTCAAGAATTTGAACTTTAAAATGAACTTTCCTGGTGAGGAGCGCGGCATCTCATTCAGACCTATACCCTGGACAACTCTCCCAACATCGACGGAGAGACATGCGGTAGGACGTATACTCCATCCGTTATTATGGGTGTACATATTGAAGCTGGTGTAAGAGATCACATTTTGCATTTTGACGGATATGCCGAACCAGCCTGGAGTGGCCAGAACTGACAGTACGCGGAGAGGTTAAACAAGAATGTAGTGCAAGTCTGATGCAGGCTTGGCAAAGGATCAGGAAATGGTGAATGCAGGGACCGTATTCATGATATGAGCTTGTAGAGAAGATCTGAAAGGAATCAGAGATGCAGCTCATTGGGCTAATACAAAAACGGCAGGTTAAAATCACCGTGAAGATATCGAGGGATTATAATTTGACACCGATAACGGGCATCTGCAGGCCGTGTAAAAGTCTGAATCGGAGTTGTACGCATATTGCCGACAAAAAAAATGGCAATGAAAGTCGATTTGTACGGTGCTCCGTTTGGACCCACAATAACCTTCCGGAACACAGAAAGAGTTGATTGCTAATTCTTCATAAGTTTTGACCCTAAGTTACACAAATTTGTTAAACCCATGCAGGCAGCCATGGCTACAATGATCATGATATATTTATAGGCCGGGTTAGCATCCGGTTTAGAAATTAGAAGGTCCTTTTAACCAACAGTGACAAGAATTATATAGTCGGATATAAAAACAAATAGTGATGCTTTTGATTTCGGAGCATGGTGTGAAAACTATAGGCCCTCGGTGATCTTCGAATACCATTACATGCCCTCTGGCTTACGCCTCGGGGCACAGTATGGTTCGAGATCTACCTTGGGGCTATAGTTTCACCATGCCGCTCATAGCAGTCAATAGTTGTGTAACTGTCGATATCCAAGTTTGCATAAGATGGTTGTTCTGCAATTGTAAAAAAAGTACCAAATCAGTCACAAATTGATCAAAGCGCACTTACAGTTCTATATCTTTGATTGTCCAGACGCACACATTATTGTTTGGATCCACGTAGGTTGGATCACTATAGGGTCCTATGCGAACCGTAAATTCTTCGTCAATTTCACGTTCTGTATCGTCGGTGATGAGGACCCTCTCTTGTGATGATAGGTTCTAATGCATTAAATGTTGCAAACCTCGTTCAGACCAGTATAATCTTTGCCGTCAGATGCATGCAGGATTGGTGAATATACTAGGAATTAAAAAAAGACTCCATTTTAATTTATTGTCTAAAGATTCGTTTTTTGTATACATTTTATCATAACTCATAACTAATAAAAGATGGAACAAATGGCCCCCAATGTCTACCGATTACTATTTTTTGTTTTATAAAGTTTAAAAAAAAGACCTTGGTATTTTTCTGCTCAGTTTCCCTATTGTTTCTACTAGTACTATCAGTAACTATGTCCACTCTTCCAAAAGGGTTGTTCATTGGCGTACTATGATTTTTATATTGGGAGTCGTGTCGCATCTTAACGACAGAAACACTGGTAGGGTCCAGGGGCAACCATTGAACTTTGAACTTTAAGAAACCTATACTTTGCCGGCATTCCGGCCGGTTCCAGCGGCCATGACCTGAATCTTCAAGTGAATTAGCGGGCTCATCTCAACCGCAGAAATTAAATATTGGCCGGGGTAGCACGGCCCCCCTTGCCCCCCTGCTACTTACGCAACCTGAACTGGTTGTTTCCAAAACAGGCCTATTGATATTTGACAATGTTGACATATTGTAATTGCTTTTTCAAGGTTTGTTATGCTCTATGATCTAATGCCCATATTTTAATGCACATCCCGTAACCTCCTCTTTCGGCTCAATTACTTCGTGTGGAGTTATGTTAATTTGATGGGGCTGAAAATGATCACCCCTTCTCAAATACTAGGGATTTTTTTTTAATGAGAATTTAAAAATCTCTAACGTATCACGGCAAAATATGCATTCCTAGTTTGAAATAACGGAATTTAGGAGTGCGTGATCTACGGGCCTTTGATTCTGTGACACCAGGATGTCAACAATTTTTAACAAAACAAACCTTACACTTTAAAGAATAAAATAGATTTCTTATTTTAAAGAAATATCCTGACAAAACTAGTCAGGCTCCCCAGAAAGCATAATGTTGTCAAAAATTATTTTCAAAATGTAAACCAAAAACACATTGATTGCATGACACCTTCAGAAAACACAACGTCTACAACACAAGAGATCAATTGATAACTCCGTATAACACATCAACCCAGAGCTCATCACCCGTCCATGTATCAAACAAAACCAAACTATTAAAGGGATAAGCAGCGATTTGCTCATTCGAACCATCAAAAAATCATCAAAATTCGTATTTTGGGGTATTTTTGTGACTGGCATTGATGTGCTAACATTACCTGCCAGTGTTTGGCTTGAAATCCTTGTATAGCAAGCCAGCAGTATTTTATATCTGATTCTATAATTTCTATACGTGCGTATCAAATTCCGACTTGAGATCACAAAAGCTTTCCTCCCTGTGAAATCTCAGATTTATAAGCGTAATATTGGGGCACATACCTGTAAATTTAACCCCAAACACAAATATTTTTATCTTTATTTATTCTGTACTGGGGGTAAACTGCAATCCAGCTGTTTGTGTAATGTGAGACGCCATAGCTGTATGTCTATTTGCGGGAGAAGGTATCACACTTTCCTGAATACTTACTTCATTTTTTTTTTCACTATTTTTGTGAACCAAAACCACACTTATACGGATAAGCAGCAGGCGAGTTCGCTCATTCGAAACATCCAAAAAATCATCACAATAATTTCCGTATTTTGGCTATTTTTGTGACTTGGGCATGGATGTCTAAACATAACCTGCAAGTGGTATGGCTTGAAATCCTTGTATTAAAGACAAAGGCAGTAACTTTTTATCTGATTCTATAATTTAATTTCTATACTGCGTATCAAATTCCGACTGAGATCACAAAAGCCTTTCCCTCTGAATATCTCAGATTTATCTCGTAATATTGTGCACATGACCTGTATAGTTTGAACCCCAACCACAAATATTATTTATATCTTTTTCTTCTGTACTGTGTAAACTGCAATCAGCTGTTCAGTGTACCATTGGTAGACGCCATAGGCTGATGTCTATTTTGCGGGAGACGTAGACAAATTTCCTGGAAGATCTATTACTTCATTTTTTCTCAATATTTTGTGTTTTCCGCCTTCCACCATTAGTTATATGGAAATTATACATACTTATCTTTTGTTTTGTAAGCTTAAAAATACATTTCCACATTTTTCGATTCCCTCTCAAAATCGCTGCTAATCCCTTTAAACTGCACAATACACAGAGAAAACCACATGTCTACATGTGCAACTACGCACAACTACAAGCAGTTATATATGCTGAAAAATATTTCTAATTATATGCATATCATACACTGATGCAAAAAGTCATCACCCGTCCATATATCAAGCAAGTTGACCAATTTCAACAACTTCAGTTAACTGCCAATCAACACCCACAATCAGAAAATAAACACAAAATCCCCTATGAAAAGCCTAGAGACCTCATTACAATCATGGAAATATTTAGGCCATCTAACACAACACAGGTTCTATGGATGGCCTTATCTTAATTGACAAGAAACGGAGTTCATGTGAAAGATGTAAAGCATAACATTTTATACTTATACACGTAATATTTTACTTGGTATGACCTTAAACTTAAAATATTATACTTACATATATATCACAAACATGAAAAACACACTTCTCAAATACATGATTCTAGATCTATACATATCCAATTCCTTATGGAATACAACTGCATCATGTTTTGAATACAGACGATTTTGCCCCTACTACATGTAGGGGAAGAGTCGGGGCCTATTCTAAACCCTGAACCCGCATGAATCCCTTTTTAGTCGCCTTTTACGACATGCAGGGATCAGCGGGACTATATTCTAAACCCCGACCCCGCAGGGGGGGGGGCATATCGCAATAAAGTGATACTTTCAAGGCTATGCTATTTGGAAACTACTGATGAACTATTCTTTGTTGATGAATTTCTCCTTTAATACAAAACTGAATTCACAGATACTTACAAACAGATCTGATATTCGCTAGATTCCCCACTCTTTCCAGGGTAATTGTCACCTTTCTCTACTCTCCTCAACAACGTTTTTCAACCTCGACAATTGCGAGATACAAAACTAAAAGACAACAACATGTATACTCGTGAAAGGATGCCGTTTCCAATTTGTCTTAAAAACAACTGTACCTCTGCATAATTGTAAGATTCCGACCTTTTCATACAATTTCCTCAACTTCATCAAATAAAAACCTATAGCTTTTGCAAGACCCATTTTTAAGAAATATTCCCACCCTATAACACATAGCTGCCTTACCAATTTCGTCGTGTCCTCTAAAAATAATAAAATAATTACACACGACAATCATCATTTTACATGGCACCCCATTTGTTAGCACAGCACTACACCATACCGTCAGCATCTAAGATTGTAACAAAAGTTCTTCTGTGTGTCAATTTCACCATCTGAGTCTTCTGCAATCAAGGTTATTTCAAAAATCTCACTGTCCTCCTTCAAGATGTCATTCAAGATATTCACAGACACCGTGTTGGATGTTTCCCCGGTGGTGAAGGCGGTGCTACCACAGTCACGGCATATTGCTTATGGAAATCAGTCCTCCGTTGCTGATGTCCCATCAGGAACGCCAGAGGAATCGACGCTGGACACTTGCAAGATAGTCAACAACATCATCATTATCACCACCATTAATGTCATTAGAACAATATTATTATCGCTCTCATCACCTCATGCATATCACGTTATCATTGTCCCCCCGCATCATATTATATATATAGAGAAGAGAGTCCAAGGGTGGCGCTATGCGGTAAGCTAATTTATATCGATAGGTGCTAATCATAGGTGCAAAGTACACTGTAAAAAAAATCCTGTAAATTTTTACAGTAAAATCCTGGCAGCAATTCTTCCGACAACTACCGTAGTACAACCAAAATAACTCGGGCAGGGGGGGGGTGGGGGATGATGGAGTAACATTTACAGTATCTTGTAAAAATTTAATGTATCAAAACCTTAAACATATATATGTTGGTGAGTTTTACAGAGATTGTGATGTTTGGAGAATAAAAAAGCACTGACGAACACCCTAACGTCCTAGGCCTATCCCCAATTTTTTACATTGCATATCACGGTAAAATTTCACAGTTTTGTTGTAAAACTTTATTTCATCAACCATGTAAAATTACGTAAATTTGAATGAAAACCTGTAAAGCTATATTTTTACGGGGTTTTTGTTGGCAGAAGTGCTGCCAGTATTTTCCCCTGTAAATTACATATTTTTCCCTGTAATATTTTTTAAGTGTATAATGGTATCATTGAACAATTCATCGTAGATGTATACTGATGGTTGTTGCTCTTAAATTTCGAATAAGGTCTTCACTTTTAGATTTTGTCATTATAGGCCTAAGGAAAAAGACATAAAATTTACGGTATTTTCCTGGTATTTCCAAATTAAACAGCCAAATACTGGCATTTTTAAGTGCTTTTTACAGAATTTTCTGTAATTGCACTGTAATTTTTTACGTGTAGCAATTTAGCTATACTCACCTCAAAAGTTGATGTTCTCGCCGTGTGGACGCGTGTTGTAGTGGTTTCACTGCTTTGCCGCGTACCAACGGCGAACCCGGGTCGATTTCCCCGGCGAGTGCTGCTTTTGAGGCTTCTTTCTTCTTGTCTGAATCTTTCTTCCAATTTGACTAGTTCTTCTTTTATAGGCCATTAAAATACTTAATGCGGTTGTGCGTACCTTTAGACCTAATCTCTCTCTCTTTCTTCTCTCTCTCTCTCCTCTATATATATATATTATTGCTATCATGTACTTAAGGCAATAAGGCAAAGGTTAATCGAAGACGTGATATAGTGTTCTTCTTTTGGTAAGAGTCAGACCTGGTTAAGTTACTTTTCAATAAACTGCCATTGCAACACTTTAAACTGTAGGTCGGGGGGGTTTGAATCCTTCCTCGTGTTACGGATAAGCGAGTCCAAGCTCGCCGTGTAGCAAGAGTTTCACTGGGCATCGTATACCCAGGAATCCCCCTCGCGACTGTGTTACTGCAGCTGCTTCCAAAAAACCCCAGTGGTTTCCTACGGAGCCTTCTTCTTCCTTTATCTTCGGCCTTTTCTCCCATTTTTGTTATGAATTAAAAAAATAACATTTGAGCAAGGCCGTTGCTGCAACTGATATGAAAATACTTATCGTGAAGGCGATTGCTTTCCTGTTGCTTGTTTCACGACGATTGGGCGGATCACGTTTCATATTTCTCATATTTCTAGTTTATTTGGCCTCTTGGGCAATGCTCAAGTTCATTTGTTAAGGAATTTATGATTTGCTAGGTCCTAAATGTTTAAAAACTTATAAGACCGTTGGTGAGTCGTGAGTGGATGGTTTGTTATACCGCGCGGAAATCGAATTGTTTCTCCTTCAACAGCAGAAGGGTAGAAACGTTTGTTCATGACTCGGTCAAATAAAATAATAATTTCACAGTCCAAATAATGGAGACGCTCATCTGGCCAACATTCATACAATAACGAATGTATTTCACATATTAAATGTACGAAATAATCATGAAATCCGTGCAGTTTAATAACTTAGTTCCATAGTTGAAATCGCATCTACTACTGACCGACGTGTACCCTACCGAGCGATCCGTAGTTTGCAGATCGAGCTGCTGCCGTGATGTTTATCACCTATTACTGGGCTACACATTTGTAGAAATAATTATAGTCCACCGTACTTAGTGTCGTTACAATGGTAAAGAAAGGCAAAATCGATTCAGTATGACTCCTCACGTAACATAGTTACACGCTTTATTCATTGTCGTCTAGGGAGCCCGGACTGTGCTTCCGGCAGACTATACTTACTTTCACACCGGTTTACCCCCTCTATATAAAGCTGCAAGCAAACCGGTTCTACGTTTTGCCCTCTGCAATTTTTCCTGCTGACAATCTGAATCTGATGGGTTCCAGACGAAGAACCTGAGCATTCTTTAAAAAATGATATTTTCTAAATTAATTATCATACATATAGAGTGTAAACAAATCGATGGTGATGGGAGTATTTCTATAACAACAATTTGAAATAAATGCAATTCCCATGTGTTTGCTCTTTTTAAAGATAACTAATGTATGCATTGGCAAATTGGGACGCTAGCAAGGTTTCTTTTTCTGGGAGACATTATAAAAAGACAATTCTTTTCATATTTTAAAATATCTAAAAAACAGAATTGCCAAGTTGTTTAAAATAATTTTAACTCAAGAAAACATATTTAAAGGACACAAGCGATGAAGGAATCCTTTCTACAATTCTTAAAGAGTGGGGTTGCCTTTTTGAAACAAATTTAAAAAATAAAGATAAAAAAAGAAAACCCAAAAAAATGCTCCATTTTGGTTGACCCAAGAATATTACAAAGTACTCAATGGGGCTTTTAAAAACTCACGTTTCAGGTTTTCTCACCATCAAAATGGCGTCACATATTGGTTTCTTTTGGTTTCGCTTGATTTTTAATTTTGTTTTCAACGAAACCCAAATCTTATAAAGAATTGTGAAAGTATTCCTTCATCGCTTTTTTGTCCTTTCAATATGTTGTCTTGAGTTTAACATAAAACGAACCAATTTTGAATATCTCTAGATATTTTAAAATATGAAATGAATTTTTTCTAATGTTCCCAGAAAAAAGAACTCTTGCAGCGCCCAATTTGCATGCATAATCATTAGTTATCTTTACAAAGAGCAAACACATGGGAAGTGCAGTTTTTTTCAAATTGTGGTTATCGACAATACTCCCCTCACCATCGACTTGTACACTCTAAATGTATGATAATTATTTAGAAATAGCATTTTAGATGCTCAAGGTTCTTCCGTCTTACAACCCTACAGATTCAATTCAGCATGAAAACGTGTCGAGACAGGAAAACTAGAAACCGTGTCAGCTTACTATAGAGTACATATTGTAAACCGGTGTGACAGTAATTATAATCTGCCGGGAGCCACATCCGGGCCCATAGACGACAACTGAAATAAAGCGTTTAATTATTTTACGTGAGGAGTCAAACTGATCGATGCTATTCCTTACCAGTGTAAACCGCACATGAGTACGGGCTCATCATTATTCCTACACATGTGTGCCCAGTGACTAGGTGTAACCGGCAGCATCCGATCTGCAAACTACGGATCGCTCGGTAGGGTACACAGTCCGTTCAGTAGTAGATGCGATTTCAACTATGACTAAGTTATAACGGCACCTTTCATGATTATTTCGTACACGTTATATGTGGAAAATACAATCTTTATTTGTATGAATTTTGCATATGTCTACTTATGACTGTGAATTATAATTTTATGACCGAGTCATGAACAAACGTTTCTACCCTTCTGCTGAATGTAATTAAACAGTTCGTATTTCTGCGCTGTATAACAAACCATCCACTCACGACTCACCAACGGTCTTATAATCATTACCACATTTTAGCCCCAGCAAATTCATAAATTCCTTTAACAAATGACTCTTGAGCAACTTGTCAAGAGTCCAAATAACTAAAATATTAAACGTGATTCCGCCCAATACCGTCGTGAAAAAGAAAAGACAATCGCCTTCCCGATAAATCTTTTCAATAGCAGTGCAGCAAGGCCTTTGCTCAATTGTTTATTTTTAATTATAAACAATGGGAGAAAGCCGAGAAAAGGAGAAGCCAGCCCTTAGGAAAACCACTGCGGGTTTTTGGAAGCTGCAGTAACACCATTCGCGAGGGATTTCCTTCCATGGTAACTACGATGCGCGCGTGGTTAACTCTTGCTACAGGCGATCTTTGGACTTCGCTTATCCTTAACCGAGGAAGGATTTCAACCCCGACCTGTACAGTAAAATGTGCAATGGCCATTGTCTGGAAAAGTACTTACCCATGTCTGACTTTTCTTACAAAGAAGAACACTATATCACGTCTTCGTTAACTTTGCCTTATTGCCATTAAACTATTGTCCACAGATTAAAAAAAAAAAAAAAAAAAGAGAGAGAAGAGAGAGATATAAAGAGAGAGAGATAGTGTCGAAGGGTACGCACGAACCGCATTTAAGTTATATTTAAATGGCCTATAAAGAAGAACTACGTGCCAATTGTAAAGAGAGATCATCAAGAATAACCTCCAAAGAGCACTCGCCGGGAATCGAACCCGGGTCGCTTGCGTACTCGGCAAGCATGATAACCACAACACCACGAGTCCACACGTCCGAGACAACTTTTGAGGTGATCTATCTAATTGCTACACTGTAAAAAATTACAGTGCAATTTACAGGAAATTCTGTAAAAGCTTTAAAATTGCAGTATTTGGCTGTATTTGAAATACTGAAAATACCTTAGAAATTTTATGTCTAATTTTCCAGGCCTATATTCCAAATCTAAAAGTGAAGACCTTATTCGAAATTTATGAGCAACAAACATGCATATACACTACGAGAATTTTTCAATTATACCATTAAGTACACTAAAATATACAGGGAAAAATACTGTAAATTTTCAGGAAAATACTTGCCGCAATTCTGCCAACAAAACCCGTAAAATATAGCTTTACAGGTTTTCATTCAAATTTACTGTATTTTTACAGTTTGATGTAAAAATTTTGCAACAAACTGTAAATTTTACAGTATATGCAATGTAAAAAATTGTGGGATATGCCTACTAAGTGAGGGTGTTCGTCAGTGCTTTTTTATTCTCCCACATTCACAATCTCTGTAATAACCATACCAATATATATGTTTTTTTAAAGCTTTTTGCGTTAGCATTAATTTTTACAATATACTGTAATGTTACGGTAACGTTGTTGGCAGAATTGCTGCCAGGATTTACTGTAAAATTTAACAGTATTTTTTTTACAGTGTACCCTTTAGCACTATGATTAGTCACCTATATTAATTAACTTACCGCATAGCGCCACCCTTGACTCTACTTCTCTATATATATAATATGATGCGGACAATGATACTGATTGCATGAGGATTATGAAGCGATAATATAAGGGTTATAATACATTAATGGTGGTGATATGATGATGTTGTTTGATCTATTCTTGCAGCTGTCCCGCGATTCCTCTGGCTTCCTGATGGACATCACAACGGAGACTGATTGCATAAGCAATACTGCCTGACGTGGTAGCACCGCCTTCAACCACCGGGGAAACATCCAACACGGTGTCTGTGAATATCTTGAATGACATATTAGAATGAGGACAGTGAGATTTTTGAAATAACCTTGATTGCAGAAGACTCAGATGGTGAAATTGACACACAAAATACCTTTGTTCAATCTTAGATGATGACGGTATGGTGTGATAACGAAATGGGGTGCCATAAATATGAATTTGTCGTGTTGTAAATCTTTATATTTTTAAGGAGCACACGAAATTGTATATGCATGCTTGTGTATAGGGTGTGAATTTCTTAAACATGGGTCTGCAAAAGCTATTAGTTTTTTATTTGGATGAATTTGAAAAGTTATTGAAACGGTCGGAAATCTTACATTATGCAGTAGGTACAGTTGTTTTAGACAACTTGGAAAGCTGCCTTCCTTACACGAGATAATGTGTTGTCTTTGTATTTCTTGTATCTCTCAATTGTGAGGTTGAAAACGTTGTTGAGGAAGATGTCGGAAAGGTGACAATTACACTGGAAAGAGTTGGGATCTAAGCGAATCAAGATTCTGTCTGTAATATCTGTGATAGTTTTTTAATTAAAGAGAATGCATCAACAAGATAGTTCATCATTAGTTTACTCAAATTTAAAAGTCCCCCCCTTTGTAAAGTCATCACTTTATCTATATGCCCCCCCCCTGCGGGTTCGGTTTTAGAATAGTCCCGCTGTACCCCTGCATGTCCGTAAAGGCGACAAAAAGGGATTCATGCTGGTTCAGGGTTTAGAATATGCCCGCTGTCCCCACGATGTCGTATGGGCACTCGTCTAGTATGTCAACAGGATGCAGTTGTATTTACATAAGGAACTTGTATTATTCTAATTTAGACTTCAATTCTTTGAAAAGTGTGTGTTTCAATCGTTTAGTGATATTACTGATAAGTATAATATGGTTAATTTATACGGTCAATACCAAGTAAATTACGTGTATAAGTATAATATGTTATGCTAATACATCTTTCACATACTCCGTATTCTTGTCAATTACGATAAGGCCCATCCATAGAACTGTGTTAGATTTTGCCTAAATATTCCCTATTGTAATGATGTCTCTAGGCCTTTTTCATAGGGGATTGTGGGTTTATATTTGCTGATGTGGTTTTTGATTGGCAGTAACTGACGTTGTTGAATTGTCATTCCTTGCTTGAGATATGACGGGTGAGGACTTTTTTGCCTC
Organism: Ophioderma brevispina; assembly: GCA_023653785.1. NCBI lineage: Eukaryota > Metazoa > Echinodermata > Ophiuroidea > Amphilepidida > Ophiodermatidae > Ophioderma > Ophioderma brevispina. The sequence goes on from JAMKCH010046416.1 coordinate 11,744, forward strand.
AGTTGTATGATATGCAGATATTATGGAACTATTTTATCAGCATATAACTCTTGGTTATTTGTGCTTGTAGTTGCACATGTAGACATTGTTTTCTCTGTGTATTTAGCTCATGTTAAGGGATAAGCAAGCGGTATTGCGAGATAATCGAAAAATTTGGAAATGTATTTTTAGCTTACAACCAAAGATAAGTATTATAATTCCATAGAACTAATGTTGGAAGAAAACACAAATAGTGAAAAAATGAAGTTATTCAGGAAATTTGTCATACCGTCTCCCCAAATAGACATCCAGCTATGGCGTCTCCAATTTTACACTAAACATCTGATTGCAAGTTTACACCAGTACAGAATAATAAGATAAATATATTTGTTGTTTGGGTCAAACTATACAGGTCTTGCACAATACTTACGCTTATAAATCTGAGATATTCACATGTGAAAAGGCCTTTTGTGATCTCAAGTCGGAATTTTGATACGCACGTATAGAAATTATAGAATCAATATAAAAAGTACCTGCTTTGTCTTTAATACAAGGAATTTCAAATCCACCCCTTGCAGGTATGTTAGCACACCATGCCAGTCACAAAAACCAAAATACTAATTTTGATGATTTTTGGATGTTTCGATGAGCAAAAATCGCTGCTTATCCCTTTAATAAGTTTGTTTTGTTTCACCAAATAGTGAAAAATGAAGTATTTCAGGAAATTTGCCATAACGTCTCCCGCGAATAGACAAACCGCTATGGCGTCCTCACCATTTTACACTAAAACCG
>JAMKCH010046417.1:0-11091 GCA_023653785.1 Ophioderma brevispina
ATACCTAGAATACACAAAAGATCATTCATGTCAATGCATGTACCGTACAACCCACTGAACGAGCCCTTGGGTTGATGAGCATAATTGTAACTCATAGTGTTGGCTATCTGGGCATTGTACAAACCATGGTACTCTCAAAACCAGGGGTCATATCATCCATTACATGTCATGACTGAGAAGTTATCCACGTGCATGGGTGCGCTATCCTCCAATCAAAGTTTTGGTTTCGTGCGCTTAGGAAATTTAATGAATTTCCAGTATCATATACCATGTCCTTAATTCTTAAAATAATTGGAACCAAGAGACTTTGCACTTGCTACATGAAGACAACCACCAAACTCTCGCATGGGAACTGTGATATTCGGCCAATCATTTGCTTGCTACACACATATGCTAGGGTAACTTGCAATGTAATGGCTTTTATCTCTTTCAGATTTTATACCATCTTCGATGGAAAAACAGGGGGATATTTTTCTATACATTGGGGACTGAACTGTCTCCAAGGGAATTGAGATTTTAGCTAGCTCATAGTGAATTGGGAGTAGAGAGGGATGTTATGGTTTTTTTTACCCTTTTATATCTCAAGGATTTTGATGGCATTCTTCTTAATTTGCGACCATCCTTTTTGAATCTACAACCCTCCTCAAAGCAACGCTTGATGCTTATTGGCATCAAATCACCACATGAAGGTGGCAATCCTGTGAGTAGGGTTTGTTCAAGATTCAGAACTGACACCTGTCATAAAGCGTCTTAAAAAACAGCTGTGAAAATTAAGCAATTTCATTGTTTATGCCCGGGTTTTATTATTCGTTTAAATTGAACCCAGGTAGTACTCTCTGCGTATTGGAAGTTATTTTTAGGTTGAAGTGCTCACGTCATACGCGTTTTGCCTTACTTCGCTGCGCGCCTGCAACGTTGAGTCTCGTTGCGTATGATCACTTGCGTTAACGGGTTGTTCGATGTTGTCACTGGGTGGGCGGGCAGTCCTTATTGTTGATTTAAGCCGTATGTATATTAATTAAAGCATCGCGGAAATTGGGTTTAAGAGACCTTAAATGATTTTTAAAGCGTGTAAGAATGAGAATAAAGGTTGATTTTGGGAACCTGTAATCTCTTACGACGACATGAAACCCGGCGACACCAATTTATTTTGCGTGGAAGAACTCGGCCTCGGCCTCGTTTTCCACTTAAAATAAAGGTATCGCTGGTTTCAATTCGTCGGTTAAAGAGAGTACCGGTCCCAAAATCATACCTTTTTCTCTAAATAATCCACATCCAGAAGACACTCACCCCTCAATTTTGATCAATGTTTGATTGTGTAGTGTTGGAATTTGTTTTCCAAATCCCTCAAAGAATTTTAGCGCAGAGGATCATGAAGTAAACATCTGTACTGCTAAAAAAAATAGATCTGTGGGTCTGTCTGTCCAGCTAATGTTCGTTATGTTTGGACATAAGGGCGTTGATATTAAGCCATCAAGAGGTCAATCCACTACCCCACCTACAGTTTATTGTATGCATGTTGATGCCCATGTGAAACCACAATGCAGGTGTATGCAGGTACTTGTAATTGGGGGGCATACCCACCATACCTTTGGGTGGATTGTGCATTGTAAAAAGTGGGGACTAAGAAAGAGAGGTCCAAGATACACAAATAACAGCTCTTGGACTTAAATCAAGATCTAACTTTCAATGCTTTTGACCTCTCAAAGCTTGCAACGATACTAATCGTAATCTTAGAGAGAAAAACTATATATAATTAGCTCTAGGTTTTCTCAGAAAGTTTAATCCAGCTTGCAACATTTACAAAAACAATCAGCTTTCCGTGGCCACGGTCAGGTAAAGTACCAGCAGTGGGTTAAATATCATAGCTAGGGTAATATCTCAAACTCAAATCCACAATACAGGATCATTATTGCTAATCAGTAGCATGCGAATGATCTGGTCAGGACAAATACATGATCCTTTTCAAGTGACCTTCATTCTACAGCACTCTTCCTCTATTTGAACTGACAGACCCCCAAAATGTTATTTGCACAGACCGGGGAGATTTGTGCACACCGCACAGGCACTTCTGAACTCCTCTGGAAAGGCAGAAGAATTTCCAAACTGTGGTAAATGCTTTGGTGAGATTACAGTATGCCTAAGGGGGGGGGGTGGTACCATAGTACCCAAGATTGGTTTTTTGGCGATTTCTCACTCGTGAAAAAATTAGTTCGAACTCTTTAATTTTGTTAATTGTGTAACTTATCGATGCGCATTTTTTCCATTTAAAAATTATAAAATTTCTAGCAACGTTAATGAGATAATAGCTTGAGTCCCTAGGAACCCCCCTTAGGCACCATGAGAGTGCGATTTTTAAAAATAAAATATTAGCAAACCCCTGTTGCCAGAAATATTTTTCTGATTATGGAGTCATATGCATGAAACAAATAATTACTTACATAATCAGAAGAAAAAAATAATTAACCTGTATGTGCTGAAAAGAAGCGATTCCATCATCGGAGCTACTGCAAGCCATTCCTGTACAAACCTATGGCAAAAGTGACTGCCCCACAAAAAATACAAAGAAGGATGTACAAAATGGTAATGTTTGTGTTAAAATATGTAAATTGGTTCTTCTAGAGCAGATTATAAATAACAAAATGATTTGCAAGGTGTATGCTGTGGAAGCAGGAGCGGTGCGAAAACAGCGTGTTACTTTTTGTACGGATGTGACTCATTTCGAAAAACAATGATTGTCCCTAATTTCCAAGAAGAAAACCGCACATATTTTATTGCTTTCCTTTGGATTGTCTTTGCCCCCCAAAGGTGGTAGGAGTTTTCATTTGAAAATTCCCTCGGGAGAAGTGGTTTCCTTAGGAGGACGGGGTTCCATGGAAAAAAACCCCCCCCCCCCCAGGCACCAACGTGAGTGAAAACACTTAGGCACTTTGTTAAATGGCTTTGTGACCACTGCAAGCTACATGATGCTCTCCTCAACCAAAATAGGGTTTGTTTAATATTCATGGGGAAAGGTGCCATTTCAAGGACTGGTGGCAGTCCTCATACAGAGAAACAAGGCAGTTCTCGACCACAAGTGTCGCCTGGTTGTGCGATAACTTGCTTTATGATAAAAATTTGGCATGAAAAGAGGAGAGCAAAAGCACGGAGAAGTGTTTGTAGCCTGAAGTGCATCTTGAAAAGGGTAAAACAAAAACGTCATGAAACAAATAGGCAAATAAGCTAATTTTAAAATTCTTCCCCCCCCGACCCTCACCCCCCCTTCCCTCCCCCAACCCGCTCCCCAACACTCAACCCCCTGCTCCCCCACACCCCTTTTCTCCCCCAACACCACCCTTTCCCCCCAACACCCCACCTTGCCCCCAACCCAAAAAACCCACCCTGCCCCCTCCTCAAACAACCCCACCCCTGCCCCCTCCTCAACACCCACCTGCCCCCTCCTCAACACCCCACCCTGCCCCCTCCTAAAACACCCAACCCTCCCCATCCTCAAACACCCCTCCCTTCCCCCTCCATATGATTCACAACCAAGATGTATGGTATAGTAGTTTTTTCATTTTCATGGCAGTGCAAGGAATCTGCATATCCAATGTACCTTTGCAATACAGCAATTATGCATATTTATTAGTCCTCTTTACATACCTAAGCCGCTTGTATCAGGACTTCAAATGCAAAGAAGATGTGCACCATAATGGTTTTCGTGCAGAGAAGGAATTTTGCATATCCGATTAAGCGGTTAAAAATATAACGATTAAGCTGATTTTTGCATATTAATTTGCTCATTTGCGTATTTACTTTGCCCGAAGTAGCCCAACATCTAATCCAATTGGAGAACTCTTTAAAACACCATCTTCCTCCCCCAAGTTATCATCATTATACAAATACGCTTTACAAACTTGTTACTTTGCACCAAGCCTTGGCAGGAAGGGTTAACATTTTGACCGCCAAAGGTCACATGATGTCACCAAGGCACATGAGGGTCAACCAACCATGTTACCCCAACCCTGCCCCCTCCTTTCCTCCAAGTTCAACCTCATCGTAGCCTTACGGAACTCATAACGGCATGCAATATATCGGTCATAGCGTTTAGCCAGCAGAGCTTTTTAAAAAAGGTGAACCGAAATGTATAAACAATATGCTATGCAAATAAGCTAATTAAAAATCAAGAATATGAAACTAATGCCGCAAAATTACACATGATATTGTGGCACTTACTCTACCACCCTATATGTTAGAATGGTAAATGGCATAGCGTTTAGCCAGCACAGAATTTTTAAAAAAGGTTAAAAACCGAGTCTACGGAGCAGACACACATACATACGGAAAACAGGAATTTTGGATTAGTATTGTGACTCATTGAACTTCGTGCAGGCGACGACACAAAAAAAAATAGATGATGGAGGGACATAAGTTTTCTAAAGGGTGAAATTGATTCCAACGCAAATTGAGGATTCCAAAAATTCTCCAATTTTAAGTGTTGCCAACAAGGCTTTCTGGAGCATATTACATAATTTGATTTTGACCAAACACAAAGTTTAAATTTTCGCAGCAAAGCCAGGTCAAATCTAAACAAGGAAAAAAAATTCTTTTCCAGAAAATTTGTTTCCAGGCTCAGTGGTTTGAGAAAGTCTCTTGGAAAATCCCAACAGGGGCATGCCCACATGGGCAGGGATTTTTCTTCCATGAAAGTTCACTCCCTTCCCTCCATTGCACCCTTCCCCCACACCCATAATCACCCCAAAAATACTTCTGGTGCCCACCATGCCCAAAATAAACATGGGTCAAGTACTAAATTTATATGGCAGATTGACTATTCACAACTGACCTCACACATGGATAGCGGGCTGCCGCACAGTTGAATGGTCCGCAGTTTGATTGAAACAAACAGGAAGTTGGTTTTTGACCTAACAATATGGCGGAAACAATGATACACCTGCTGGTGCACATATTCCACACCGATGTTTTATTGTTTGACAAGGTGTATGACTTTTTCCCGCGGTATTGTATAGGTCAAAAACCAACTTACTGAGTTTCAATCGGCGACTCAGACCCACTACATTGTGTAGGAGGTCGTGACTATTCATGAGAATATTAATTTCTGCCTCACCAATATCAAAAGCATCCTGTCAATTGTCCAGTCCAGGCAGAGCAGTGTTTCGAAAATAGCTTCAATTTGAGCTATTCTTTTATGTGATTAGCGCACTTTCAAAAACACTATATAGGCTGTAAGAATTTTAGTGGACATTAGGTAAAATTATATATACAGAGATGGCAAAATTTGATTACCTGCACACATTAAGCGACACTACTCTGTTTGATCAATACCTATTACGCTCGTAACACCAAATTCCAGTGTACAGGTTACACCCATAACATCCAACTGCTGCCAGCTGCAACGGACAGGCACATTACAAAGTATTTTTATGAAATTAAGAAAAACTTACTTAAAAAAAGGCACGATGAACGCTTACTGTACAAGCCTGAACCTGAAAGAACTGGTGGTTCCTCCATCCCCAGCTCTACGAAGTACATGACAGTTCTAGTTTAGCAGCCTGTCTCAATACTTGATCCCTCCTTCCTCATGGGAGGGAGAGAATATACCCCTGTCTCTAACATGCCACCACACCCCCCAAAATCTTAGGGAAATCACATTCAAGGACTGGCAGCAGCGGGTCTTGCTTAATGCAGATCTTCAGCCTTACTTATAGGGGTTTTACACTGGGCAAAAGTCGTCATCAAATTCACTTAGGTCGTAATTGAATTCATCCCGTATAAGGTTAACAAGGTATCAGTCGTTATTAGGACGCAATTCAAAAAGTTGATTTTCAATATGACTTTATCATCATTCATTGAGGTGATTCAAAGAAGTCGTTAAATTGTATTACGACTTTTTGAGAGTGTAAACGAAAGTCGTTATCGATTCAAATTACTGAGCATGACACTGATTCGCGGCGTATACTTCAGGAGTTATTCACAAAGCAAACATGTAATTCATTTTTCTGAATGCAAAAAAAAGTTTAAGTGTAAAACAACTACAACACAAATAATTTATGGCTAATCACTAGTGTGTCATGAAAAAAAAAAGTGAATTCGAAAACAACTTTGACCAGTGTAAATGCCATATAACTTACCCTAAAAAATCGGGTAAAATATGGGACTCCGTTGTGATGATTATCAGGTTGAATTTGAAACTTTAGGTATACTGAAAACAAAACTACTATCAGTCTTAATGGTGTTTTATTTAGCCCCCCAAAATGTTAGGCAATTAAATATGAGATTTGATGAATATTTGATTTAAATGAATATTATTAAAGGTGCATTTCATGATTTTTTGTTAGCTCATTTTTTTGTATAACTATATATCACAAGAAAGGGCAATTCCAAAATTTACAGTAGATCTACGGTGCGTTTGATGTCATTGTCATGTCTGTTATATAAGGGTCCCAAATAGGCTTAATTGTGTTGTACATTTGTCCATTTATGGACAGAAAATACCAAAATGATTTATTCTAGAGAGATCAAATATGAACACATAGATTAGACACAGCATACTATAACTTACAGCAAAGTTTCAGATGATAAAAAATCTCAACTTTTTTAGGTCAGTCGGGATAGACTCTGGATCACGAAATCCTGTTATGACCTGACATATGTTCTTGTGGAGATCTTTTTATCAGAAAGAGCTGGTTTGAATAAGTACCATGTCATTTATGCTGCAAAATTCAGAAATTTTTTTAATGTGTTGAATGTTGATGTGCACACTATGTGGGTTTCAAATACGTGTTGAGTGAAAGAGTTTGCATTTCAGATAATCACTCCTTCACAAAAGCCTGGACATACTACCATTCCATACAGTAACAAAGTGTCCATACAGTTCATAGTTTTACATTTATTTTTTTTATTTTACCTATAAATTGTTATTTCTGAATTTACATGAATTCAGTATTAATTGGCATAGTAGGCATTTACAAATTTAACCAGATTCGCATTAATGGTCAGAAAATGTAAGGCCTCTAGGACCCTTTTACACGTCTGTAAATTTCCATCATGTTGCAAAGTCTCAAAATGTAATTTGAGTTTGGTTTATCCTTCATTACTGCACATACGTCAGGGACTTTGGGAGCTTTTCCCAACCCTAATTTTTTTTCCATATTATTTTTGGTACCTTAGTCAGGAGGAAATTGTGGGCACATGGTGGCAATGGAGTACAGACTTTTCTATTGATCGATTTTTTTGTCAATGATGACCTAAGCTAATAATTTCGGAGGGTGTGCAAATTTCGTGCAGTGCATTTTCTAGAAAATCCCATATGGCAGCTATCACCTCAAATCCCTTCAAATGAACCATAATTATGCACTAATCCAGGTTTAAGGCACTAGGAATCTTTTGGACCGGTTATTGACGTGATTTGATCCAACATTACCATCAAATCCAATATGGCCACCCTAAAACCCAATTCCTGAAAACATTCAAGTGACCATAACTCATCAAGGTTTTTGTGATAGAGGCATAATTCTGCGGCGCTTTATACCCAGTAGGAACTCATATCTGACATTTCTAGTGTGTTAACAAGCTTACAAATCAAGCTGCAGCCCATATGGCTGCCTTTTAAGTATCGTTAAAACCTACGAATTGTCCATATAGTCATAATCTACTGGCCGTCATTTTGATTTTCAAGTATGTTGGTCAAAACAAATATACCAGAATACAATTATTAATGCTCAAGACATACATCTCATACTTTAATTTAAAATTTAAATAATCACTTTGGGTGTTTTAACGAAATACAACACAGATTTTCGTCGACATAAACATTTCAAATTGAGATTAAAATTCACTAAAGAAGGTCAAATACAACTGCGCCACATTGGCCCCAACAACAAAACACCTCTTAAAGAGTTTTGCATTTTAAAAAACAAAATTCCCAGATAAGAATGTCAAATGGTCAAATACTTATCCCATACCTAAATTAACACGTAAAGTTCCGTGGGTGAACGAATATTCGGTCGTAGCTATTGTTTACGTCATTACAATATGAGCTGGCTGCTCTTACTCCAACGGCAATTGGAAAATACGTACGTAAATCCGGCATTCATTCGGTCAAGGTCCGATTTACACCCACTAAAAACTGCCCGTATCAACGGTCTTGAAGCATAATGTTTGCGGTGCTTTTTTTTCTTTTTTTTAAGAAATTTTAGGAATTTTTGACGTCCAAGACCCCCCCCTAAATAACCTCGTGATTATGCTTCGTTTCCTTGAAACTCAGTGGCAAAGATGGCAATTTTGTTAAAGCAATTCAAAACAATGATTGCGCCTGTTTTGCCTAAACATAGAAAAAAAGAATATAATTTTTTTTTTTTTTTTTAAATTGCTAATTTGGATAAAAATGGCGTCGTGAAATTGAAGCGATGAAAATGAAAGTAATAACAGTCTTTTTCAAGACAATCCTAGTGACGCCGGAGGCATTTTAAGAGGCAGTAATGTCCCCCCTCCGCCGACGGTTCGGAACGGGGACTTGAAATGAGCATCGTCCGTCCGTTCGTCCGTCCGTCGTGATAAAAATGTTAACCCATTTTGACACGATTTCTTTCTGGAGTTCCGTAACGTCGACAATGGTGCAACTTGTGGAAAGAAACGGGTTGATGAGTTCTTGACGTGATTAGATTTTGGGCGTAAATATGCTAATTCAAGTATCTAATTTGCATAATTTATGAAAAATGTTCCTCAGCAAGGCCTTTGTCACAAGTTTTCTGGATTCTGTAAGGGTGTATAATGATGTAACTGGTGGAAAGAAGTGGACTGAAGAGGTCTCAACCTGATTAGATTTTGTCGTATTTTCAGGCGAATTGGCTAATATGCAATGAGCTAATTAAATATGCAAAACGGCGTAATTGCTATATTTTTCAAACTGTACATCGGATACTCAAACTTCCTGCGCTGGCATGAAAGAATATCATGGGGCACATCTTTTTTGGGCAATATGAAAGTCTGTGATATATGCGTCGTAGGTATGCAATGACTAATTAAATATGCATAATTGCTGTATCCCTGAACGGTAACGTCGGATATGCAAAATAACTTCGCTACATGAGACTACTTCTCCATAGGGGAGTTGCATATGAACGTAAATGTGATATATGCAGCGTATGTATGCAAATGAGCTAAGTTAATATGCATCATTGCGTATCTCTGAAACGGTAACTCGATATGCACAATTTCCTCTTCCCGCACAAATGAGACTACTCATGCCATAGGGGAGGGGGTGGGGTGTTTCGGGGTGTTGGGGAGGGGGTGGTTTTTGCGGAGTGTTTGGTGATGGGTGTTGTGCGGAGTGTTGGGGAGGGGGTGTTGTGTTGCAGGGAGTTGTGGGGGATGTTGTGTTGCAGGGTGTTTTGGGGGAGATTTTTGTTGTCAGGGTGTTGGGAGAGGCATGGGGATTGCACATAGTTGTTGGGCGGGGCATTGCATGCTGTTGGCAGGGGGTAGGGTGTTGCGGGGTGTTGGGGAGGGGGTATGGTGTTCGGGGTGTGGGGGAGGGGAGGTGGCAATGTTTGTGGAGTGGAGGCGTGTTTACCGGGTTTGGGGTGGTGTGGGGTGGGGTTTTTGCGGGGGTTTGGGTGTTTATGGGTGTTAAGTAGGGGTGGGGGGTGTTGCAGAGTGTTTGGGGAGAGGTGGGGTGTTGGGGAGGGGGTGGGGTGTTTGGGGATGGGGGTGGGGTGTTGCGCGGTGTTTTGGGAGTTGTGGGCTGTTTGGGAAGGGATGGGTGTTTGGCGGGGTTTGTGGAGGGGTTTTCCAGGGTGTTGGGAGGGTTTTGTTGCGGGGCGTTGGTGAGGGTGTGGTTTTGCGTGGATAGTGGGGAGGGGGTGGGGTTTTGCGTGGTATTGGGATGGGGTGGGGTGTTTTAGTTGTATTTATTCATTTTAGTGACGCGACATTCGGGCGGGGAACATATTTTAACGCACGCGTAAATACGAGTTCGCCTGTTTTGCTTTGAGCCAAAAATCCACGTGGATATTATATATGCCTCCTATGCCCCCGTAGAGCCAGACTAGCCGTCAGAGTGATGATATTCTCCCCGCCGGTCACCGAGTCTCGCTCAGCTCAGACTGCGACTCTGCGAGTGTGTTCAATTCATTGATGCATCGTGTACGGTGGATCATGTGCACTGACGTGGCTTGCGAACGGATTTCATACGTCGTGGGCAACGCAACATGGATTTTTCAGCGAATATTTAAATTGTATTGCATATGCAACTGATAGTGCTTGATACCCATCAAGTCAATGGTCGGTTGCTTCAATGCTAGTACAATACAAAACAACAGTAGCATTTCCATTGAACCAGTACCATACCAGCAGATCAGAGTTGTCACGCAGTGCAGCTGCTACCGCTACAGTCATGACAGTACTACTGGGTCAACACAAGTGTGCTGAAAAAGGTTAGGTTTTTTCTTTTACTAAGCCTTATTTTTTTTTATAATCATATGTGTTTGAACTAGTCATACCGTATACAGAGTCAAAAAAAAAAATAATAAAATTTTTTTTTTTTTTTTTAAGTTGGTTAAATTTAGGTTTTTTTAAGTATTTAATCACAATACAAAAAATCCCCAGTTTAGTGATATTGCTTTTATGTCATGGAAAAATGACACTTATAAAATTGACTCTAAAAATTGAAATTCCCACACCATTTTACCTCATTTTTTTTGTTTTTACTTTACCTTGGCATTTTTATTCAAATACACATTTGTCCTGTTAGTGATAATATCATATATTTTAGCAAAATTAGTCACTCAACAAAAACACAACCATTGGGAGAAATTATTATCCCTAGACAACATGCAGCAGCTATTGAAAACTCACCCGAAAAATCACCCAATTTTTTAAAAAATTTTACTTTTTCATTTTTTCACCCTGAATCCAGTCCAGAAAAATGTGCAGAATGTGCAGAACACTTGACGTGTCCGGAATGCGCTGTAATGCATTCTCGAGGTGGAAAGTAACACTTGCCGAGTGTGACATTTGTTAAGCATATTTTTGAACCCTGCCGAACCTATTTTAGGTGTTCAGCATGTATTCAAATAGCGTAAATAGGTA
>JAMKCH010046419.1:0-10954 GCA_023653785.1 Ophioderma brevispina
AGTAAGTATTACCCCGCAAGTAACTACGAAAAGCACCTTGGTGCTTTGAATGTTACTAAGGGCGGGCTAATACTTACCTAACATAGACTCCCTCCCATCCCGGGCCCCCTGAGCGAACTTCGCCTTTATGGTAGAGTCGGCTGAGAAGGGTCGAGGGATGGCGTGGTGCATGGTGGGTAATATGTCATGCAAACGGGGGGAACCACAACCCTTTTTGGGTATGGGTATTATTGTTGGGTATATTTGGGAGGTTCCTGCATCCCCAGAGAGATGCAATTTATAGTGAGTCTACGTCAGGTAAATATTAGCCCGCCCTTAGTAAACATACAAAGCACCAAGGTCTTTTTTCCGTAATTCTCTGTATGACATCATCTGACACAAGTTGGCCTCATGCAATGGATTTTTAGTCACATACCTAACCTGTGTTCTGGGAGCCATTTTACAGATGGTTCTAAGAATAAAGTCAGTCCGAATGAAATTGAAATGCAAAGCAAGGTATATGTGTCTTGTTCAGCAGGATTGTACTTTGAATATTTTGTTTTGTAAGGTTATTTTACTATTAGCCAGTGCAATTTAGAAACAATCACCAACCGCAGTCCAGAACCGCCCACACTATCAGCAAACGTTCTGTATGTCAAATTAGGAAAAAATAAACTAAAAAAGAACTGATCTAATGTAGTAACAATTTGGCCAAAAGCATTAACTAGTTTGTATAGCAAATTTGACTTAGTTTATTAAGCACTGGTATGCAATATTCCTCAGGATAGATTTTGGTATAAATGAATCCACACTTATTGTAATTGTTTGAGAGTAAATGAGGTGTGATGAATTTTAGTTACAAATCACACAATTTCCCAAGTCAATCTCATTCAGGCTCCAATTCAGACTGTTTTCAGCATTTTGACTCATCTTGAACAACTCTCAGCGAACCTGATGCTTTTCAAAATGTCCATTGGAATTAAAAACTCTTTAGCAAAAAAATCAAGCACCACATAATGGCCAACAAAAAGTCAGCTCTTTTAAATCAGGGTTCCCACTTAGATTTTTAACTGAAGTCCACTGGACCCCATAATTTCCCAAATGTTCAGAATTATCCGGTCCAGTGGAATATTTTGTAGTCCCGAGACCAGCCTTCCAAATGTTTTTTTTTATGTAGTACTATACTCGGATTTATCAGTTTCCAAATACATTGTGCGTAAGATTTCCTGATTACTATTTGTGCTATTTGGTCAAACGTGAGGTATCATTTTCCTTATTAATGTTCACAGTTGGTTTCCTGTCAGAAATACAAATAGTATAACAGCCATTGCAATATTTGGAATTGGGGGTTTTCCCACATAAGCGACTATTTTGAATGCTGGCATTAGCCAGAAACAATCTATAAATTTTGCCGTTGAGGTTTGGAGACTTAAAGTTTTGAAAAAAATGCCTTTCAGAGGCTTATAATTATGGGGACCAAGTGGACCTCATCATTAATAAAAAAAAATGTTTGGACTCAATCTGAATTTATCGTGTCCAGTGAAAATCGCTGTCCATTTGACACCAAAATCCTACTCCATGTAAGCGGGAACCCTGTTTTAAATGATAAATCCATTGTTGGTGTACCATTATACGTTTCAATCAACAGGTGAATGTTGGGATAAAACAAAATTATAATTCAGTAGTATAGGATGGGTTTGGTGGGATCATTTTGACGAGTTTCAGTCCTCTTCAACAAAATTAAATGCATCTTTTCGGTCCAGTCAGTCATTGACATACACACTTTAATAGTCGATGTTTTTTAGGGAAAAACATGGGGTTTTATTGAGGGTTGTTCATTTTTATTTCATGTAAAGTAGTAAGGGCTTTATTATGTAGGGGACATTTTATTTAAGCATAGAGGAGGCCCGACATAGAGGTTATGTGGGTTTCTAAATCAAACCATTATTTGTCTTGAGCCAGAGATTGGTCTTTGTAAAATTCCAAAAATTCATAATATAATCCTTATATAATATAGCCATTATAACAAATAATAAACATGTACAACAATTATGAACAAATTAATTATCATCATAACAATCTTATTCAGGGAGATGACCAATTAAAACTGAATAGTTTCATCTGGATAGAATGGCCCCTTGACCCCAAACCCATCTGTAAAGTTTGCACCAATAATGTCTCAACCAGGTTTATGTGAGAGGCTATAAAATGTAATTTTGTAGGCCCATAGAATACTCTGTAAAATGAATATTGGTCAGCCAAAATGGGCACGCATTTGCTCCATAAAATCCAAACGAAACATTCTTTAGCCCAAGATTCACAGGGTACATGAAAAATAATAGCTTTCTTCAAACCATAATGCTGACTACTTCCGGTACAATCTGGGTTTCTGGGGACAGGCCTTAAAGCATCGGACCATGGCCCTTTAATAATAATATAATAATAATAAATAATGTATTGGACAGTATTTCGTGATTACCTGCTACAAGGCGAAATTGCCTTGCGAGTGCAACTTTACGCTCACACTTGAAACTCAAGACTGAAGTCACTCATTTATATCTTACAAATTCTCACGATGTGGTGTTAAAAATTGCTTTTCCTAAAACCTAGTTCTTGTCACTCTCAGAAGTCTTAGCTTCAAGAGTGAAATTCTCCTTGGGCTTGACAGTGCTGGCGGCAAACAACCACATGGACGTGTTTCTTACTTACAATGTGTTTGGAACATGCATAACTGCAAGCAGGAGGGAAATTGATGGAATGTGAATTGCCATGCCGACACCATACCTACAACTAACATATTGCCAATGTAGTGCTACATGTACATCAGGATACCAACTTTCAATAGATCTTACATAACTTGATGAAAAACACTGCTTGAGCACCTTAAAAGGCCTGCAAACTCATTTCAACAAATAGCACTTATTTATTTTCTCAGTTCCCCCCTTTCCCTCCCCTTCCCTCATGTATGGGAGGGGGTACAAAAAGCACCACTGTTATTTGCATCCACATATTAAATGTTAGGTCTCTGGCAATTGGCCACGGCCGATGATTGATATTAATAATGCTCAATTATTATTTATTTCCATAGTATTTGTACAGAATGTACCATATTCACTTTTAACACAACACTGTCTCACTCTCAGCTCAGCAGGAATCCACAATCCTAAACTGTTTGCTTTAGTTTTTACTCACAACCCTCACCATCTGTCATATCACCCCTGATTGTATCCAGATGAGCATATCAAAAAGTTTCGTATCTCTTTTTTCTCCCCTGTTTTATTTTCTTTTCTTTTCTTTGTTTATATTACAAACCCTGTATCCCAGGCCCTAGATACAATGCATCTCTAGATTCATGGTTTCCTCACACCTTCCCCCCATAATTTAAGAGAAACCTTCAAGATAATACGAAATTACTTCCCTATACCCTTTGGGGCACTAACAGTCCTTGGCAAAAACCCCAATTACATCCGTGTTCCATGAGTCCTCAAATTCAATCAATTTTCGTGCCGTGAAATTTTGTCTTGAAGGCAATCAAACATACAAGCAAATGTATTGAGTGCCTTCCATGTCTTTAGAACAACCTGTACAAATGATAATGTCCCCCTAGCTGGCAGGAATATCGGGAATGTCTGGGTTTGGGATATGTTCACCACTTAACATTTGGGATCAAAATTGGGAGGGAACAGTTTTAAATTCCACTTCACATATCTTTTTCATTGTGTCTATCAAGTTGCCGATTAGGTCAATCTTAGACAACCGGGGTGTTGGGGGGGGATCCCATCTTGGAGGTGATGCTTATGTAAGGCCTGCTGACACCCCAATTTTCAGCATCGCTGTCACCCAAAGACCCCATATTTTTTTTAATGTCACCCAAAGACCCCATATTTTGTGAAAATTTACCACTGTCACTCAAAAACCCTATATTCTAGGAACAATTTGAAAGCCCCAAACACCCATATTTTTGAATGTTTTGGCAAAATTTTCCAAAAAGGCCCATTTTTTTGGAAAATTGTGCAATTTGTCAAGGATCAGTGGGCTGCCATATAAACTCAAAATAGAAAAGAACTGATGGGACCAATCTGAAACAAGTTTCCAAAAATGTGATTGGAGAAATTGGGGAATCAATGTGAATTTTATAAGTTCAATGCCCCTTGTGAACACTACATGAAATGTAATTGTATTCTATCATAATTACTATCTACTGAAGAATGGCAGTTTGAAAGTTAGGGGGATGCTGTCTATATTCATTAATGTTAAACATAAATTTGGAACAGTGAAAGTACATGTCAATATGTTCTTGCACCATTAAGAAGTACATGAAAGTAAACACCACAAGGTCATCAATATTTTATTTTTCCCCTATAGAAAATGTTTTGCATGCATTTAATTCTGTGCTGCACATATGCTCTATATCACATGCTTCATTCTATACGGCAATGAAGAGAGTAGGTACACTAGGACATAATTATGCCGAGGTGGCTTATCATTCATATTTTAGCATTGGCCCTATAACCCAAAACTGTCCTATAAAAGTGACAGTTGTCATTAATATCCTCCAATCCTAAACATGGGAAATTGGGTAAATTTTGCAATGTCCCTGCCAAATTTCTAGATCAGAATGTTCATAGTTATAGAATCTGCACTCGGTCATACTATCATACAATTTTTGTCTTTAAGAAATGTCTACAGTGCTTGCAATTAAAGGCCCCAAATTTTACCTTGACTGTATCAATAATTGCCAGGGTGATCGATCTTTCTTATTCTGGACATGTATAAGCAGGCACCCACCTGTGGTGTTTTCTGTTTGGCAGCTTTATTAAATTACATGAGATTGTAATGTACCATTTTATGTGTTTTAATTGCTTTACAGTTTCTGGGTTGCTTTCAAAGTACCGGTGAGTGCTTGGGTGTCAGTTTTAATAGTGCCTGTTGCTATAATGGGTCATATTAATTTCATTTTTACAACTTAATTGCATCAAAAGTAATCCTTATAGAAGAGGCTTGTAATGCCCCTATATTTTATAAGTAAAACAACAGGAAAACAAAAAACCACAGTGTTTTGGGTTATTTTTTTTCTCATTTGACCCCTGCATGACTTGACTTCAATGGCTTCACAATCTTTCAACCACCCTACCCAAGGTTGTTTTGACCCAGATGGTGTTGATCAACCCCACATTTCATTGCAATGTGCCTATAACTGTCTAAAACACACGCAGTACTTGGGGATAAAACATGTTTCCAAGAATTTTAGGAACCACAAGACATTTATATTCCAGTAACTCGCCCCCGTTGTGATTCACGAAAAGTCACGTTTTTATGTGTTATGAATATAGGATTTTTGTGGGATCACAATGACCTTATGGAAGGAAATTTCCCAATACCAGTGCATTGTGGGATTGACTCAAAACACCCTCTGGTTTTGACCCAACTTTTGTTGACATAAAGTTTGACTCTGCAAAGAGGAGGTAACATACTACATGCAGGTTACATATTCTAGGCTCACTCATTTAGGCAGTGTTCTGGGGCAATTTCACTCAAATGATGTGGAAAACTACTTGTTGGGTTCTAAATCAGTGGCAATGGAACATTTTCCACAGTGGAGAGGCAAAATTGCTTCTGGGTGCCCAGTGGTCTCGGATTATTTTGAAAATTTGACCAATTTACCACATTTTCTTCCAAAAGCAGAGGGGCCAGGCCCTCCACACTTCGGGCCTCCCACTTGGAAAAGTGGAAGGGCCACCCCCCACCTATCCCAGTTCTTCTGGAGGGCAGGGGGCCATAATTTACCAAAACATTTTTCTGAATGCCACTTTGATCCATGACATTAAGTTGATTTTAAATCCCCAAGCTCTATGTAGCAGAATGAATGTAAAGTCCTCCACAAGGTAAAGTATGGATTTCAAGTAGGACAGTCCACTTACTCACAAATGGAAATCAAAATAAAAAGGTTCTTAAAAATGAAATCAATAAAGCACCTTGGCTTGCACTTGACTGAAGTTTTATATAGCCTCATCTAAAAAGTAAACCTTTAAACTTTACTTTTATTGTACAGACTTCTCTTGAATATCTCACATATATTCCAGTTTTGAAATGTCAATTGCAAGGTTAGCAGATTCGCTATTTGAAGATCGTCTGCCGTGCATTCACACTGAACACAGTAATGAGAGCTGCATACAATACTTGAAATGAGATCAATGTTGTTGATTTAACAAAATGATTTTCTGCAATAGCTAGACTACGCGAGGTACGTATGTGTATGACAGAGTGTGTTTTAACATTTAAATGCCATGCCGGTTAATCAATTAGATAAAGGCAAGGCTGCAGTACAGTTAAAGGCATTTTTCAAAATATCTTGCATGAAATTTTCTTTTTATTTTTTTTTACTGGAAATCACAAAATAACTATTTTCTTAATCCTTCCTGACCCTCAGAAAGTGATAGATTTTCCAAAAACAGGAGTCTACAAACTCCTGCTTTTTATGCGACACCAGTGAATTTAAAGGGGCATTTTGTGATCCACAACCCCATTTCTCCAATAGCCTAAACAAGGCGGTTCTAGAACCACAAGTCTAGCCTGCTTTTGCCAAAGAGATAGGCCTACTGCAAAATCATTTTCATTCAAGTCGCTGCCATATGAAGCTTGGATCAGTGGTCCATCGGAGCAGGTTTGGCTGAAATTGGGCCAAGCTTTTAGCACTAGTTGCATTTTGAAAAATTTCAAGGAATTCCATAACCTTTGAACCCAATAACAATTCACAGAAGATGTAGCAAGTTAAATTTTACCTAAATCTGATAGGCCTATGCAATCGTATCTGTTTATGTATTTTCTGTCTGTAAATAGACAGAAATTGGTCTATTGGATGCTGTAATACAAGCATTTGCTCCATAACACCAAAATTGCAACATCAAAATCAGTTACAATTTTGGGAATAAACTATACTAAAAAAACTCACCTACAGTGTAGTGAACCATATTTAAAGGTGCTAAAATTATGAAATGCATGCAATCTAAAGACTAGTACCAGTTGTAAAATACAAAACAAGGTTAGGTTAACTTCAAACCTTGTAAAAGTTCAGCCATTTCCAAGTATAAAGTTAAGGACATGTTTCTACGTAAATATTAGTTCACATTTATCACATCAACAATGACTACATCCACAGCTGTACGAAAATACCTTATCTGCACGCCTACTAAGATGGTCTATTTATTTTTTTTTTTTTTTTTTTTTTTTTTTTTTTTTTTTTTTTTTTTTTTTTTTTTTTTTTTTTTTTTTTTTTTTTTTTTTTTTTTTTTTTTTTTTTTTTTTTTTTTTTTTTTTTTTCAGTGATTTGGGGCCAAAAGTCACCAAATTTGCGCAAAAATCAGTGATTTGGGGCCAAAATTGGTTAAAAATCTCCAAATTTTTTATATTCCCCCCTAGATTTTCACTTTTTCCCAAAAAAAATTCACTTTGGCCCCCGTTTTCCCCCAGAAAATGAAGTCTGGAGACGCCACTACCCTTGATGAAGATATCTACGCTTAAATTTAATTTGACAACATACTAGGTGAGTTGTGCACATATTGCTCAGTTTCTGGCGGGCAAATCTGCCACTCATTTCACCATCACGATTGGTTGCATGTATGGCATTATTTTTGGCATTTTTAGGAACTTTTGGTCAACAAAAATACCACGGTCCTCAGACGGCTTGTGTCTCCTGTCGTAGCTGTTTGTATATGATAGGCCTCATATGACCTTTGACCTTAACATGTGACCTTTGACCTTGACATGTGACCTTTGACATCATAAACAAATGAGGGTTTGTGTGTAATATCCATAAACCAAGTTGGTTCCAATTTGAGCTTCACTTTTTCCAATTCAGGCATTTACAGTACATTTTCAGCATATTACAACTTACCTCACATGACCTTTGTACGTGACCTCCAGGCTTTTGAAAAATGTAAATTTCCCAGGAAGATTATTAAGCATTTCTCATAGATTTCCCACTCGAAATGGCCAGTTTCCTCCCTCGAAATGGCCAACTTTCCTGGAAGGCAAACCTTCAAAACCCTGTTTTTATAAAGGGGCATTTTGTGATCCACAACCTTCACCCCCCCCCCCCCCCCCCTACTTACTAGAACAAGTTGAGAATTTTTAATCCTCTGAACCAGTACCCTTAGTAGTCCACGCGTACCTAATCTTAAGTGCAAAATTAT
This sequence comes from Ophioderma brevispina, assembly GCA_023653785.1. NCBI lineage: Eukaryota > Metazoa > Echinodermata > Ophiuroidea > Amphilepidida > Ophiodermatidae > Ophioderma > Ophioderma brevispina. Next base: position 8,172 of record JAMKCH010046419.1, read on the forward strand.
TCGGATCACATCTGTAGAATTTGGCAATTTGAGACAGAAATTACAGCACGTGGCCTCTGGGAACCGTGGAAACAACAATTGCTCATATTTAAACACAAAATTGCAAGATAGGTAGAGGATCACCTCAAAATTTTGTATAAGCTTGCTCTCAAGGATATCTGTGAACAATGAATAAACGAAGGTGCTGAATCACAAATGCACTTTAAAGCTCATTTTCCAGGTCCTATACCGGGCCTGCTCAACTTGCAAAGGGGTGTATCTTTCATTTTATTCCTTGAAAGGTTACAACTTAATTACCATTTGAGTAACATTTAAGGGACAAATTAACTGAACCATGACAAAAAGAAAATGTACATGCTTGGAAACTGAATAGAGAATACAACCTTTTGCATTGAAAAGCATAAATGTATTCAGTACTTCCTGTTAGACTGCACTCCTTTTAGCACACTTCCTCTGACAGGCTCTGGCCCATGGCTTGTACCCCACTAGGTACATTAGGTCTGCCCTGAACCTGCAAGTGTATGGAAAAAATTACTGTTACTAGAAGTGCTTTTACTTCCTCCGTCGGTGACGCCAGTGTGGCATGCGATAGATTTTCAAAGAAAGAATTTCATTTCCATTCCACCGTTTACAACATTTTTAGCTGCTGTCTTATACACAAGAAGAAGAGAGAATGGCCCTTAAAATTGCCCCACATGACCTTTGACCCCAATTTGAGAACACCACATATGATCCTGACCAATGTGGTGATTGTAAAAACGGATGAATATATTTTTTTCAAAATGCCCCTCCAATCGGCCCCCAATGACCTCTGACCCACCAGATTACACAAACCTTGGGCCAGTGGGTCTTCTGATCAAGTTTGGTAATAATTGGATTGATTGATGAGCCCATACTTAGTGGTCGAGCTATTGTTGCAATAATTTTGGGCGAGACGCGATCGAGCCCAATATTTTATAACTCATATCAAGACCAATATTATGATAATACTGATAAAACTGCTAGCCTAACAAGAATGAGGTTCACACATGTTGCACTCCTAGCATTAAAAAATTGGATAGGCATGCTTGCAATTGGACCAATGTTCAAATAAGAATTGGGAACCTTTTGGGGGCTCCTTCTTCTGGACACAATGTGAGAAATATTAGCAACTTTTGGAAGGGATTTTTGAGGGCATCTGAAGGTTCACATTAGTGTGTGCGACCTTCCAAACTATTTGTCATAGACGCACTTTTTCAGAGGTGGACGTACTTTGGTCTATAGAGAAAATTTTGGTCCATGTGGACGCAAAAATGGCAACTTAAAACTACACAATAAAATCACAGAGTTGCTTTGGCACATGCGAACAATATGATCATTTTCACTCAAAACATAATTACTCTGTTACATTTTAACCAGTAATAAAGTACAATAAACATGTACAAAAAAATTAAAAATATTAAAAAAAAAAACAATGCAATTTTGTAAGAATTAAGTAGAAATTAAGCTATAAATGTGTATGTTACACTACACTAGAATGGGTACAAAGATAACTTTGTATTGTAGAATTGTTCCTTTTGCCACGTTTTCACAATTAGAGTTGCACAGTTACGGGTCCGTCTTCCAAGACAAGAGTGTGTCCCATACCGTATTTTGGTTGCATATATGCGTGACCTACAGGTCAGTTTTAGGTTGGTAGATTTGTTTAGGGGTTGCTTTGATTTATTTAAGACCAAATTAGCCGTTTCAATTGCATGAGTGACTAAATCACTACCCGATGGTTGGGATCCAGTAAATGTGACATTTGGGTTTTTTCATGTTAAATTGATAACCTTAACATAGATGTTTGTTTGTCAAGTAGTACCCCGTAGTGCCTGATCATTACTGTTTTTTTTAATGAACTGCCCATATGTCTTAAAAATGTAATGGGATCCAATTTCAAGAACTTTTGGGGGGGGAACATTCAGCCAGTTTTGCCTACGTTGGTATGGTGTTACTCTGTCTTTTTGTAAGACATTTGTCAATTGTTAACTACAAGCCAACAAAAGTTGACAATGCTTGTATTTCCAATTTGACATACAGAATTTGACCTAGTCCACAACAATACACAACAAACACTTTATCACATGTTGCTTCGGTTATTCTCAAGTAGCATTAAGGGTTGGCCGTTACTCTGTGCGGACGGTGGAAAGGGCCATATTTTTGGTCAAATTTGTCACATATTTTTAAAGTTCACAAGACAAGATTTCAACTGTTAATTGTTTTTTCTTCTCAATATGCTCCAATTACTTAAGAAAAGAAGAAAACTGTTTATTTTAACTTTGAAAGTAATTTTCATTCTCATATGGGTTGGGTGTCATTATGGGAAGGACAGCATAACAGGCAAACTCTGATTTTTGAGATAACACAAAATGAATTCTGAATGTGACCATGCATTTTTTCAATTAAAGGACCCAGTGGTACCTACTGAAGTAAGAAAAAATATAAATCAACCAGTTACACATGATTTGATGCACTAATGAAGCTTTTAAAAACGTGGACATTCCTGTGCAAGGTTTAAAAAATGGCCAAAAAAAATGCTAATTTTTCCACCAAAAATAGGCAAATAAAAGAATGACGGAGGGAATTATTTTGGAATTTTTTTGGTTTTCTTATTAAACATGCACCCCCTATATCAACACATTGCATCAAAAATGCAACATACATGATATTTTTTAGTTGTGAATACGTTATCTAAACTAAGTGTTCCACTGTGCTCACCACTTGCAGAGAAATGCCCACAACATGTATCGAAATCAGTGAAA
>JAMKCH010046420.1:0-25275 GCA_023653785.1 Ophioderma brevispina
GCAAAACCATGCTTTTTTTTTTTGCGGCCTTAACCTTTCGTTAAAGTTTCTTCGGTGGCCTTTATTTTCATTTTGCACAACATTTTTTAATAGGTAAATAATGAAATCTTTTATAGAAAATGAAAAACTCTCAACCAGAAAGAAAAAGTCACCGAACGATGAAACTTGGAATTGGGCTTTTTGGGCCTAAACTCAAATCGGCACAACTAGTAAAAATTACAGATCAGGATTTTTTTATTTTCCACCTACATAAACTGCTATATAGGCTGATATCTCAGCCTTTGAGATTGAGCGATTGGGTACCTATCTTTAAATTGTCAGTTTCCCTATTTTAATACAAAAAATTAGATTTGCCTTTAATAAAAGATATCCATCAACATTGACAAGTGAAATTAGCAGTAATTTCAGAAGTACGATGTGGAGGGTTTTAATTTTTTGCTAGAAAAAAGAAAAGTGTTTTTTTTAATATATTTACAGAATAGTTGCATCTTTAATTAATAAAACAGCCTCGGTCACGATGTCACACAGCCCTCAACCATTGCTCTGACTCAAAGCAGACGATCCACTTTTTGTTGACAAACAAAGCCCTCAATTGGTGGATTTTAACTAACAAATTTCAACGAACTGATTTTTACCACCGTGTGCGTGCGAAAACAACCATGAAACAATCGAATGGCATGCCTTAATTATTTGCGGGCTGTATGTTTGACCCTACCTTCGAGATTTCGGAACCGACGACGATTGACCTTATCAATGCGTATCCCCTCCCCAATATCCCAACACAACGCACAGCCATCGCAATTAACTTGGTCAAAACCATTTTACGTCATCAAAACGTGTGCGTACGCCCCGCCCAAAATGCCGATTACTACGGAAAACCTCTTTCATGCCCATTTGTAATTGTAAAAATCTCGCTTAACTCGTAGAAAACGTTTTAAAACGGAAGATGAAATTATAGTAATATGGTTTTAGTTCGGTTAACTACTTTTTACCACCACCCTGAACGTAGATTTTTGGGTTGGATGCAATATTCTTCATGTTTACTAAATATCTAATGGGACGCCCAATACTACACTGAGACATTTTGCAACATCCGGCAACAGTCACCAGTGGAATGTGGCAATGGGCTTGCCCCGCATATCGGGCACGTGCCAAACACTACGATATTATTATCGACTTTTATCGAATCTAAAATACAGACTGTTGATGTGTGAATCTATGACTTGTTGTATCAGAAGGGTGCAATTAATCAATTTGACCCAAGATCCCTCATAATATTCTGACAACACGCTCCACTCTCACCATCGTTTTCGTATCAATTTGAAGTTTTATACAATGTGTGTGTTTAACCATTTTCCCCCTGATGTTCAGTTTTGACCCATTTAGGGCTTGTTTTTCAACAGCAATTGTGCGGCAACAATAGCTGTAGCGATGTATCATTTTCATACAGAGTGAAAAAGAGTACGTGCAATGGGCGTGTCCAAAACTCTGAATTAGGTTGGTGCTTACATTAAAAATTGTGATTTTGTTCCCCTCTGAATCAAGATCCACACATGGTTTAATAGTCAATGCATAACCCATACATTTATTTGGGACCCACTCTTTATAAACTTTGGTGGGCATTTCTCCCATCCCATCAGCTCCATTTTTGATCCTACTGTAAAGAAGTTATCTGGATCTGATGGGCTGAAAGAGCCTTTGGCTAATAAACCTTGCTCAATTTCCTCGTTGATATATATCAAAGAAGAGTTTGAGAATGGCCTGATCATACCAGCAGTGAATGAAAACCAGCCATTTGGTGCGTAGTATCAGCGCACTTGCGTTTCAAGCCAGCCATGAATCTATTGGCCCTGTACCTGATACAGGTACAGAGTCACCAATTGAAGTTCAATTGGACCAAACTTGGTTTATGGGTTTACATGCAAAACCCTCATTTATTTATGAGGTCAAAGGTCACTATTTCAAGGTCAAAGCACTACCTGATCTATTAAAACCTCATTTCACCATGGAGCAGTTCAATAGCTGCATTCACCCAGTGCAGATAGAAATCCACCATCAGTTTTTAGTGCATGATTTATGATACCAGAACATACATGGTCAGCTGCTGTTAACAGTTGCACTCCAAGGTTATGAACTCAGGCCTTGGTTAGATTAGCAGTGCCTTGCATCATAGTGAAGGTCATGTGAGGCATATAATTCACCAACCGCGATGGCAGGCGACCCAAGCGGTCCGAGGACTGATGTATTTTTTTAGCACTGATGAACTTGTCTTCTCTTCCCAGAGCATCTATTAAGAGATTCTGCAATTTGTCTGAAATTCGCAAAAAAAGATGTAGCAGATCAAAACAACCAATTGGTATTGTGGGTAAAATAGGATCTCTTAGACAACAGTATTTTTGACCTGATGCTTTCCTTGCAAGTTTCATCAATGGTACAATCTTCACTGCTTAAAGAAACATTGAAGAAATCAGCCTTGGCCATTTTACACTTTATACATGTATAGGCAATTGGAGTTTGCACTGGCTAATCCCATTACCGTCAGTAAAAATTGATGTGCTTCATGCACTCATGGGTCAGCTGAAGCAAAGGTTTTTGGAGCACCTTGTCAGCACAAATTGCAATCATTCTATCCATTGAAGCATTTATGCTCTCCAGGGTGATTATGTAAACTGCTGACTGGACAAGGAACTGCAGATGACTTGTGTCCAGGTTTTTAGATTTGAAGTTAATCTCTTTATTCAAAATATTGATACAAATGTCAACAATCTACCCTGGTGTGATGTTTGGCCTGTTGACGGTGTCTCTGCAGCCTGTGTTCATGCTGAGAAAACTTTTCATCAACTCTTCAGTCCCCACAAACATCTTGACATTTGGTTCTATCATTATCAAAGGTACCTGTTGCCAACTGATATGTCATTAGTCTTGTGATTGCCTCTCCTCCAAAGTAATTTCTGTCCGTAAACGGACAGAAATTACAACACAGTGGCCTATCTAGTTTCCTTTAATTTGGAGATGCGTTTGTTCATTGTATTAGCAAGTTCATCCTTGAATAAGCCTCTACTCCTCAGGAGTTGTAAATGCATGTCATTATCTTTGATATTGATGTGTCCATCCTATAGGCATAAAGGCCGACTCCAGATTTATAGTAATTAAAAATAGTCATCTGAACTAAAGATAGTTACCTATAATGTTTAATTCAAAGTATAGATGATCGGATTTTATTTTCATGCAAAGGTAAACATTTATGCACAGTATAACAGTGCCATTAGGACAATGTGTATAACAAAATTTCCGGATTCGGAATTTTATAAACAAAGTGTGATTTCATATGAAAGATTCGATTGAAAGCTTAGTTATACATGCAGTGCATGAGGTAACTTTTACCAATAACTTGGTCATTGTCAAACACAACAGCAAGGTTCAACCTGTTGGCAACCTAACACTTTCCTTGGGCCTTTCTCTAACCACTTTCTAACAAAATCATAAAACACCTGCAGGTGCAGTCACCAAAGCAATATTGGACAGTGAGTACATGACCAGGTTTTCTGCCAGGCATATGGAGTTATTTGATTTTCAAATGGTTCATTACTGCTGTTGATGTCATTTCCATGCTCAATGAATTTAAGCTGATACTGAATGATACCTGGTCGGTATGGAACATACTGGCCACCCCCCCCCCCTCCACCCCTCCACTTCCCCCCCCCCCCCCACCACACACACCCCCCCCCCCCCCCCCCCTGAGGGGTCAGGGTAGGGTCAGGGGTCAGCGTCTAACACCAGCACTTACGCCCATGTTGCCAAAATAAATTGCCTGTACCTGGCATATCTGTAGCTCTGTTTTTTCTCTCACATTGACTCCTTGAAGAGTTACCATCACCAGAAAGTCAACTATAGAATATGCTTAGATGCCAAAATGTGTGACAAATCGATGCACAGAGCCTGCATTCTCTACAGAAAAGGTAAACATGAAGGTATAAGAAGTTAAAATTAAAACCAAAAGGAATTTGCTGACATATGTAAAATGACCTCATTGAAAAGTTGGAGCTTCAATTGGAAACAAACTGGTTTATGGAGTTTACATGCAATCCTTATTTGTTTGAGGTCGTATATGTCAACATATCCACCCACCCGGTCACCAGGTCAAGTGAGGCCTATCATTCACCAAACCACAATGGCCAGGTGACACCCAAGCCGGTTGATCGATGTATTTTTGTCCCCGCCGAACGAGTTCGGAACGGGGACTATGAAATGAGCAGCGTCCGTCCGTTCGTCCGTTGTCAGTTCGTCGTTCGTCGTGACAAAAATTTTAACCCATGTGTATACCATTTATCTGGAGTTCAGTAAGGGTGACAATGATGTAACTTGGTGGAAAGAAGGGGTTGGTGAGTTCTCGACCTTATTAGATGTTCATTTATATATATATTATTATTATGGTATAGGGTATGGGGTGTAGGGGTGTGAGAAGGTGTGAGGGGGTGGGGTGTTGCAGGGGTGTGGGGATGAGAGTGGGGTGTTGGGGGAGTTGTGGGGTGTTGGGGAGTTGTGGGGTGTTGGGGAGGCATGGGGTTTTGCGGGGTGTGGGGAGGGGGTGGAGGTTGAGGGGGTATGGGGGAGGGGGTAGGGTATTGAAGTGGCATTATCAAATGTGGTGATCGCGACATTCGGTGGAGACATATTTTACGCATAGCGTAAATACGAGTTAGCATTTTACCTTTATTTTCCATGTCCAGATATATGTAAACTAGTATACTTTAAATACTTTGAAACATAATCACTAAGTGCAAACTAACAATCGGGGCTGCAGTGACTTGAAAGAAGCGCCTTGTAAATTTGTTTTAAAGAGGTAATAATTATTTTTGTACATCAAGTGTCTCCCTATGAGGTCTATTTATGTTAAACAACCATTCGTGCACCTGCAAGTAAGCAGATGTCCCTATCATACTCACAGCTGTTTGACCCCACGCAAATTCGTCTCTTATTTTTGAGTAATTTTTAACGGGTCGCGTCTTAGCAGCGATTTCCTAATCCAAAACATAGAAACAGGGGAATCATCAAAATCATATTTTTAATTTTTGTTACTGGCATGCATATGGAGGACAAACCGCAATGGCTGGTTGAAATCCCTGCATTATAGACAAGGCGCTGCGCTACTTTTATCTGGTTCTGTAATTTCTATGTGCATATCAAAATTGGACTTGAGGATCCAAAAAGCCTTTCCCGGTGAATACCACAGATTTTCAGCATGATATTGTGTGGCAGGAAGAGATTGAGTTTTTGACTCCCGCCAGTATTCTCTTGTCTGGACACTTGTTCATGCCATGACAGGAGAGGTCTTTGCTGGATCCAATTGGTTTCAACTTCCTCCTCTCGAGAAAGCTCTGCATCGGGCACTTTGGAATACCTGGCCCATGTCCCAATTAAGCTCATTGTCACATGGTAAGGGGACAGGACTGCTACTTCTCCAACATTTCTGATGATGGTCTCCTTGGCAGTTGCAGCACTCCCCACAGAGGATTTTTGATGCAAGGCAACCCAGGCCCTCAAACATCCTCACCTTCTGCTTTCTTGCGCCTTTTGAATTTTAAAGGAGGATGGCCCGATTAAGTATATGAAATTTCAATTTGATAGATTGGCCTTCACCAAAACTCAACGCAAGTTTCGAGCCGATATTTCAAGCCGTTTTGATGGCAAGAGCTAAAAACGTGATTTGTAAGCCCCATAGAGACTGTGTAAAATTAATATGGTCGACCAAAAGGGCACATTTCACTAAAACTTCCAAACAAACATCCTTTATCCCTACGATTTCCAGGGTAATGAGAAAATAGTAGTTTTCTTCGATAACAAAAATTTTGGCCACTTCCGCCTAAAATCTGGAACCTCTGGGGACGAGGCTATTAGCGATCGGGCATCGGGCCACATTTATAATTCTTTGCCACAGATTTTGCTAGTGCCATACATCATGCTGATGGGTAATATGTTGACATTTATTACAGGCCTTTCACAATGATCAAAGCGCTTTAATTTATTCCGCTGCCACTAGAATATGTCGGCTGTCTTACAAAGGCCCAAGGGCATACTCATACCTTGGGGCGGCGCTCAATGGACAATATTCCAACAGCTCCCCATTAGCACCTGGTGGAGAGAGACAAGCGAGGTTAACGTGCCTTGACAAGAGCAAAAAATTAGCCTCAGTGGGACTCGAACCCAGGACCTTTGGATCATGAGGCAGTCGTTACATCCACTGGACCACATGTAACTCTCTTTATCATCTTCTGAATCCAAGTGTCGGTGTGTACAAAAACACTTCACATTCACCTCATTGGCCTTCAAGTGAAACTCTTTCCACAGCCCTTCCCCCCCCCCCCCCCCCCCCCCCCCTTTTCCATACATTGCTGACTACTTTACTTCAGGCACCCTGTACTGTGTTCATGTCCAAGATTCGTGGTCTCTAAATCCATAACCGAGTATGTGCAAAACTTGGCACTGTATCCAAGGCTGTCACATCTGCCATCACCACTTATCAGAACATCTTTCCCTCTAATCTCCTGAAATGAAGCTTGCTGTTCCTTGTGCCATGTCTGCCGTGGACTGTTTGGTATAGGTAGGTAGCCTGATGGGTATTGTAAGTGGTTTTACTCACAAATTCCTAGTGTAGCAACTTGGCAAAATGGCTCACCTTGGCAAAGTTTGATCTGCTAAAAAGAATAGCAGCAGGAATTAGGTCAATCCCTCCTCTTCTACCTTAAGCATCAATTTTGTCATGTGTTTACACAATGGCTCTGACTGTATGCATATATTGCCCGATTTGCCTCCACACTTAGCCGACAAGCAGCCATGCTACTACACATTATACACACACATGCACGCACGCGCGCGCGCGCATGACTCTGAAGCTAACACGTACATATCCTTTCTCTTTGCCTTCATATCAACATTCTATTCATTCCATTTGGTTAATTAGCATGCCAAGACCTACTGGTGAGACATGTTCAAATCAAAATGGATATAGCCATTGGCAGTGAAAAAACAGACCTGACCTAGACAAATGTATAGAAAATCCCTGAAAGTATATCATGTAGGCATTTTCCTTTTAAAATATGCTCCAGAATCGAAATAGTGTATGGCAGCTATCAGTGTGTCAATCAGTAAATAAGTCTCAAGATATAGCTGCCTTTTGGTTTAACCCATATTTTGGGCAAGCGGTTGATATTTCTAATCGGTATCATGAGCATACAAACATACTTGTTAATACTGCAGCAGACCAGTCAAGATTATGATATGGTAGATTGTCAGTCTCCTTTTATAATTGAAGCAGGAAGTTCTGTGATGTGTGAAGTCTGCTATCAACCCCTTTCCACCAATATTTACGTGTGTGCCTCCGTATTAAACACCCCCAAAGTCTCCATTTAATCTCACAAAAATATCGGCACCCGATGGTCCCGTACCTTTTTGTAAGTGAGCCTCCAGATCTCGCCTCCTCATCCATCTATAACAGTTAAAAATATCACTTTCCGCCATTGTTTTTACTGAACACGTACCTATAGCCTACTACTAGTACTATCGCATATTATTGTGTGTATGCTTTGCTTCTGCGTGGGCTGGCTTTGGCCTTGTTTACATTGCATATGTCACAAGCAGAAGTGAAATTACCCGGATGTGCCCACTTTTGGCTGCGCGTGCAGGAAATTAGCAGTTTGTTTGGAAACTCCACTAAGCATTGATGTGTGGCTACACACCATTGAGCTAGAATATAAACCAAGAGGGGAAACGCTTGTGTTATTGAATAGGCCAGCAGCGTAACCGATTTCTCTCACACCTCGCGCGCCATCCTTGTTGTTGCGCAACCAGCCGTGCGTTGTCGCTGTTACTTCACAAGCACACGCACCTACAAATCTGTGCGTCACACGTTATGTTATCAGTGTTGCATTTCCCCAGTATTCCATTGTCTGATCGGCCGATTTTTCTGCAATAATTATGCGAAAACAAATCGATGGAAGAAACCACGCATCTAAAAAGATTCCTGCATTCCTAATGCACAAAAAGTCTCCCGATGACCCCTGTAAATTTTGCTTAGGAAAAGAGATATTTGAGTCCGAGTGATAGCATGTGGCATCAGTTGTTATTGTGTCGCCTGAAAGAATGTTCATGCAGGCACATACTAGTCCAAATTCTGTGTGTCCGTATGTCCGTGTGTCCGTCCGTATGACTCGGTTAACCTTTTTTAAAATGCTCTGCAGGCTAAATGCTATCCCCGATTTACTTCAAACTTGATAGGATGATAGAGTGAGGTTTGCCGCAATATTATGTGTAACTTTTTCGATGCATAATTTGCCATATTCATGAATTTGAATTAGCGTATTGCATATTTTTCAGCCATCGGTAACCTTTTTTGAAATGCCTGATGGCTAAACGCAGCTAAGCCTTGAATTTACTTAATACTTGTAGGGTGATAGAGTGCCAAAAAAATATAATGTCTAGCTTTTGGCTTCATTATTTGGCATTATTAAATGAATATTAATTCGCCTATTTTGGCCCGTCAAAAATATAACAATTTCCCAGCAGGCTTGTGTGCAAGTATCTGACGTTCCTTAAGGCGATAATGAGTAACTTGGTGAAGAAGTGGAAGGAAGCAGGTTAAAGAGTCTCGACCTGTTAGATGTTGGGCATATTTCGGGCCAAATTAAATATGCAAATTACATATGCAATGAGCTAATTATTAAAATGCAAAAAATCAGCTTAATCGCCTATATTTTGAAATGTTACATTGGATATGCAAAATCATTCACTGCCACTGAAAACACCATATGGTGCGCCATCTTTGCATTGTGAAAGTTCCTGAGACATGCACTTAGGTTGCAATGAGATAATTAAATATGCATAATTGCTTTATCGCTAAAAATTGGTACATCAGATATGCAAAATTCCTTTGCTACATGAAACAAAACTTACTAACCATTACATCTTGTGTGTGAATCATGGAGGGGGAAGGGGGGTTGGGGGAGGGGGAAGGGATGGGTGGGCCGGCGTGGGGGGGGAGGGAGGCAGCGGGGGCGGCGGAGACGGCGGGAAGGGGGGGTGGGGGGGAGTTCCGCGGGGGGGTTTGAGGGAGGGGGGGGAGGTGCCTTGGATGAGGGGGGGGGGATGGGGTAAGGGTTCTGTCCCGGGAAGGGGGTTGCTTAGGGGGGCGGGGGGGGAAGGGTGCGCGGGGGAGGTAGGGGGCCTCGTGGGGGTGAGGGGTGTTTTGGGGGGCGGGAAAGCGGGGGGGAGGGGTATTTGTGGGGGGAAGTGGGGGGGGGGGGGTGGGGAACAGGCGGGCGGGGGGGTGGATGGGGGAAATACAGGGGGAGGGGCGGGGGAGATGGAAGGGGTCGGGGGCGGGAGGGGAGTATCCTCTCTTTGGGGGGGTCGCCGGAGCGGGATCCTGGGGGGCGTGGGTGTGTGCAGTAGGGTGGGGGAGGTGGGTGGTGTGCGGGGTAGGGTTGAATCGGGGAAGGGTGGGGTTTGTCGGAGAGGGGCTGGGTGACCTCTGACCGTAGTGACATACTGACATTATGTGACCTTGTGGACCTTGGTGACTTTGTGACCTTGTGCCCATGTGACATTGGTGACCTCTGTGACATGGTGCCCTTAGGGGACAGTGGTGTGACCATGGTACCTTTGGCCCATTCACAAAATCGCGATGACGGCGGTGGGGAGTGGTGGGATGCGTCGACGGGGGTGTTGGCGGGAGGGGATGGTGCTCGGGGTAAGGGTGGGTGGACCTCCTGTGACCTTGGACCTCAGTGACCTCATGTGACCTGCTTGACCCCTGTGACCTTGGTGACCAGTGACTTGGTGACCCATATGACCTTGTTGACCCCATGTGACCTTGGTGACACCATGTGACCTGGTGACCACATGGTGACCTGGGGACCCCATGTGACCTTGGTGACCCCATGTGACCTTAGGGAAACATGTGGACCTTGGTGACCCCATGGACCTCAGTGACCCCATGGACCTGTGACACCAATGTGACCTTTGTGACACCATGTGACCTTTGTGAAACCATGGACCTTTGGACACCATGGGAACCTTTGTGACCACACGTGACCTTTGTGACCCCATGTGATCTCAGGAACCTTGGTTATGACTGTGACCTTTGTGAACCCAATGCATCCCCCTGTTTGACCTTTGTGACCCATGACTGGTGGTGATCTCAGGTCACCTTTGACCCCATTCAAAACCGAGACGGGCAGACGAAAAATAGCGCTCCATATGACCGCGATGTATTTCCATCACTGTCGGTACACTTTTTTCAAATGCTTTGCTGGTGGCGAAACAATATGCCCGATTACTCAAAAAACTTTGTCATTTTGTTTAACTTCTTTCAGTGCACTTTGTTCTCCTTCTAATCACATTTGCCAAACATCATTAAAGCAAGTGATCGCGCAACCATGGCGACACTGCGGTTCGAGACCGCTTGTTGTTTCAATCGCTGAGTGTGAACGAATGTAAAATACGGCGTGTCTCATAAATATGCATAAGGACTTCCAATACGACGATACGTAAACCAAATATGGTGGGCCCAGAACTATGTTAATGAAGTGCGTATGCTCTATAATACTTTGGGCACCTTGATTTTGTTTACGCCGTTGTGGAGAATCCGCGTGTCCAGCTTATTAAGTCATTGAAAACTCAGTACATGCAATGGATACACAGTACGTAAGCCGGTCTCTTGTTCATTTCCCTTGGGCGAACCACAATTTCTCCTCAACAGTCCCAACACTCTAATTTTCTTTAGCCGCTACTTGGCTAATGTTGCGGTTTCCAGTTGAAGTTTGCCTCTGTTTCTATACGCCTGTATGGGTGTGATGATACCACTTCAAGCTTCTTGTCGCGAATTGTATTCTCTATCAGTGGATTTTTGCTGTTTTGTGATCTTCATGGCGTGGTCACACTTGGAGCATTGAACTCCAATGGCCCATTTCCTCATCTTTTACAGACCGGCCCCAAACGTACCGGTAACCTGCGTTAATGTGGTACCAAATAACTGCTTGCCTTGGACAAGAGCTATTTTTGCATCACATGAAAAGTGAGCAGTCCTGTCATACTGTCCGCCTCTGTTACGGCAACTCTTGGCCTGGACAAGAGTATTGTATCACAAGTGAGCAGTCCTGTCGTACTGTCCGCCGGGACAAGAGTATTGTTTCACAAAAGTGTCAGTCCTCTGTCGTACTGTCCGCCTCCGTTACGCACCTGACTGGACCAAGAGTATTGTAGCCAAGAAATTGAGCAGAATCCTGTCCGTATCGTACCGTCTGCCTCTGTTACGGCACCTGGCCTGGACAAGAGTATTGTCTCACAAGAAAAGTGGACATCCTGTCGACGGTCCGCTCTGTTACGGCACCTGGCCTGGACAAGAGTATTGTTTTCATCACAAGAAGTTGAACAGTCCCTGCTTTGGTACTGTCCGCCTCTGTTACGGCCCCTGTCCTGACAGAGTATTGTGTCACAAGAAAAGTGAGCAGTCCTGTCGGACTGTCCGCCTCTATTACGGCACCTGCTATAAATCCTTTTGGTTCAGAGGAAGACTGGGCATAACAACAGGCATTACTCTATTTCTGAAAGTACAAAAGAGTTCACTTGAGATTTTAATGGTGTATGTTCCTATTGTAAGCCCCGGTCCCCATTAGCTGAATTTCGGTATCATTAAAGCCCTATTCTTTTAATCATTTGGAAGTTTCTGCCCCAGTCCCATTGTGCATTTGGTAGTCATCCTCTTGTATATACCTAGGATGGGCAAATAAGCACTTTTAAAATCTCTATTTTAAACCAGTGTTTTAAGAATGTATATAATTTTACTGTGTTTTGGCTGAATGCTCGTATAATATTTGCTGTAAAATTTCATATTTGTTTTCTTCACTACCCATAAACATTGACCCTACCCCAATCACTAATTTAATCCAGATTGCTGGTGTTTGATCTTTTAATGTAATGATCACCCCCATCAGTTGATGAGTCTTTAACCAAGTGTTTACAATTCCCTCAACTTGAAAAACCCCCCTGTTTCTTCTATAGCTTCTCTGGTCTTCCTTTCAGATCCACCATGTCGTGCCACAGACAAGGTCATCTCTTTGACACATGAGCGGGCCGTTTTGACCAAGCCCAAAATATGCAAGGCATATATCTGATAAGGCAATATGAAGTAAATCTTTAAAATCTTCTGTTATAATCTGCCTCATGAATTAGGGTTGGTACATTTACTACTGACCCCCACTTTGCCTGACCTCACTTAGAATCCAGCAGCCTTTACGGAACAGTGCATGTGATACTGTGTTTTATTCCGTAAGGTTGCTGAATTCTGAGTTGTCCGGCAAAGTGGGGTCAGTAATGTACAACCATGAATTTAGTCTGTTTAACACTTTGGGGACACTCGATTTACTCCCTGTAAATCTTACTTACTACTTCCTCAAGATAGTTCTGGTTCCTTTTTTCTCACCATCCCCACCAAGTTTGCTTTTGTAGAAGTCACCAGCCAATCCGGTAAAGAGCCGGGTAATCGCAAAAGCTGGTTGACCACCTGTCGTTGACCCAAAATCAACCATTTTCCTCCTTGGGGATGTTGGGCATGTTGACATTGTAGGTTTTCTGTCTCTGCAGCCCCCGTTCTTCGTCGACCCCATAAACAACTTTGAGCCCCCCATCCCTTATTATCCAAGATTGCTGGTGTATTGATCAATACTGTAATAATCACCCATCATGACGAGTCCTTAGAGTGTGTATATTCCATCAACTATGAGACACTCCTCCCCTGGTCCTTTCAATACTTCTCTGGTCCTGGGCCTTTCAACCCACTAATGTGGTTAGGACAGGTCCTCTGTATTTTGCCTCCAAAGAAATGTTGTGAATTCCTAATAATATGACCTAAATTTAAATATGATGTCATGAAATGGTATTTATAGTACTTACAGGTTTCTGTTTGGGCAAGATTTTCTTTTGGTTCTAACCGTTTGCAAGCTCCGTGCAATCATGTCTCATCATTGGCATGGACATTTCTTTGGTACCGCAAGTTTTGTTACCTCGCATATTATTGTAGCTCACTCTACACTCCGCAAAGAATCATCATTCATCAATGCCTCATGGTTGACTGATGACTCCTCTTGTAGTTTGTTTTGTTGTCCAAGTTTGTTAGAGGTACAATTTCCTTATTAACCAGAGTGCTAATGACCCCTGGCCTAGTTCCGATCTCTAGCCTTTCTATTCAGTATTATACAAATACCTTTGGCCGTGTGTTTCGGCCTCCCACCCATGCGAACAGTATTGTTCAGTCTTACTCGGCCTAGTGTATTCAAACTTGATATTACAATTTGTTTTTTTAAAATAATTTATGACATTTTTTTCATCCATTAATCATCAACAATCATTACAATCAAGGTGTTTAAAGATAAATTTCTCTAATTTTTTATGTCATTCAATTCAGACAGTGGTTATTTTCTGTTAACAATACTGTGGAGTTGTTCCTATCTTTACAGTGCCTTGCAATGATTGTGTCCAACTTCACCCATCGTAAACCTTTTCTTTTCATTGACATTTTAGTGGAGTCCTATCAAATAACTGGGTGAGCTGTTGACAGGCATAACAGGGTGAGCTATGAATCGAAGTGGCTTTATCTGCATCCATGACGGTTTCGACCACGGTACTGAAACTTTAATTCCCCACTGAGCAGGTGTATATTTGTTGGTAATCGCCACCCATCCCTTCATTGGGTGCAAACAGGTTTTTGAAAGTATATTGCCCCCTGTTTAGACACTAGCTTGGCATGTCCAAATCACCCACTGTGGTTGCTTCCATGATAACAGTAGATAATATTGCAGACTCGATCTTAACACAAATTTAGCCCATTAAACTATACAATGTGGACAAGTCATCAAGGCCCATCCCGAAGGAACCTTATACTTAAAAAAAATTTGGTCAAGTTTTCTGATCTTGTGAGATTTGCTTTCCGAAGCCAAATTAGCCTTAGACAATCTTCAGTGTTTTTAAGCCCAGTTGATCTACCCCACACTGAATCTTTTGCCACTTGCATTGAGTAGTGTCAAGAAGAAAAATCTCCTCCACACATTTCCTTTGCATCAGCTTCAATGTGGTTTAATTTTTCCTAACAAATCTAAGATGTTCCACGTTAAAATATGAGTATATTCTTTCACACATTTCCTGGACATCGGCTTCGATGTCATCAGTTTGTCTACATACTTTCAGTGTTCGTGTTCATTAGGGAGAGTATGTATTTTTGTTTTTTCTTAATGTTGAGCAATTGTTGAATTTAATGTGAAGTGGAAAGGCTCTTTCTTTGGAGTAAAGTAATCCTTTCAGCATAGAATGACTCATATACAGGGTGAGTCAAAAAAACTTGACCCTGATGTGTCTGCCATTTTGATTTTTAAGTAACATATATCTAAAATATTTATATCATCTGAAGCTGGGTTATTATCTTTATTTTACGCAAAGATCATTCACATCGCTTAGGTATAGACCGAGTTTCAGTCGTTTGAATCAAGTAGTACGGTTTTCTGCCTCTGTCACGATTCACATTGAAATGAAGGGCGTCAGCGAAGGAAGGACAATCAATGTCCAGAAGAAAAAGTCAGCTATTTATGTCACTGCAGATTTGATTCAATGACTTAAGCTCGACCTATACTTAAACGATTGAAAATGATCTTTGCAGCAAAAGTAAAGATTAATGAAATAAGCTTTCCGCAGACATATCACATATGTTAGATAATAATTTAAAAATTCAAAAGGGCGGCCAAAATTACAATTAAAAAAAAAATTTTACTCACCCTGTATATCCATAAGATTCATCTGGACTTTAAAAATTGCTTCATTTTCTGGTGGCAAGGTTAACTTTAAAATATTAAATTTGAAATTGGTCTTTTTATCCAAATCCGTAATAATGGGTGCTGGACAATACCTACAGAAAATAATTTGAATGAGTAGGAATGCTTACTTAGGGCAACTTAGTGAAAAAATGCTGAATTAACTACAGACCTGTCACATGTGGTTTCATAGCATTACATTTCCAAGCGGATCATGAGTGTATTGATATGACAAAGAAATATGTCGATCATTAAAATTATGCTCATCGTATTCTTGCTAGTGAAAAACACTGTACGACGAGCATCTTTAACATATGTATGATTTCCTGTTATTACACGTGTTGTTGTTAACATAGCTCGATTTGTCACAATTCAACATCAACAAGCCATGCATCTGTTTTTTGTTTGTAATATTCTTCTGGGTACCATTTAGATATTTCACATTTTAGGTGGGTTGAGCCATGGAATCTCATTTCTCTTAAAGGAGAACCGTACAAAGAATAAATGATATACGATATACGCTATAAAAATAATTATTAAACATATAAGAGGTTACGAAAACGGAATGATACTACCAGAAAAATGACATTAAAACATTTGTCTGACCATGCGCTATTTGAATTTCGCGCTAGTGTATATGGATATATGTATTGCGTGTGTATGGATGCGACGGCAACAGTAGCGTCATACATTTCACGCATGATGCTTTCTTAATGTGTATTTACTATGGCATGTATTGACAGGGCAAGGGTTTGCCGACCGTATTCGCAAAACGTTATTAAAAAATAGCGAGAATTTTTAAATAACCATGGTCAGACTGATGGTTTTAATTCACTGTTTTATGGTTTAATTAATTCTGTTCGCTGAAACCACTCGATATGTGGTCCATAATTATTTTTACAGAGTATGTTGTAAATATTAGTAGTGGACGGGTTCTCCTTAGGTAAGATTAAGATACCATAAGTTTAATGAAGAAGGAAGTTTGTTTCATACGGCAGGTAAACATGTTAGCTCGTCCTCATTTTAATCATTATCAACATGTTTTTCTCTCTGCTTTCTCCTTTTTTCTTCAGTTCCGTTTGGTAACAGCACATCTAACCATTTGGACGTTTGTTCAGTAGACTTGGATATGAACAACAGCACCGACGCGACACATTATCAGCGCTAGATTTTTTGCATTTCATTTGGTAGCTGTCAAAGAGATTGGTCCTTTTCTTTTTTAAATTGTTTCTGCAATTGTCATGCCATCTTCACCATACTGTCATGTATGTACCATATCACTAACCTTCTATGCAAGCAGTCTTTTGTCATTGCAGCATTTGCAATTGATGTGGAATTGCCATATATCCGTTCTTACCATTTGAGCATAGTATTCCGCATTTTCGTTGGCAACTGAGAAAAACAGTAAATAAATTTCAATAAATTGAATTACAAGTTAATAAGACTGTATGGTGGAAAAGATTAAATGCACCAATATCAAAATTATACTGTTCAAAACTACAATACTATAATTGTTATCAATTTGTAAAAACGTTTAAAAGCTGAACATGTTTAAACCTTGAAAAGAGGAAATGCATGTTAATGATTCCAACGTCTTTATAAAACCGACGGCAGAAAGTGTCATTTCCTCAACACACATTTAAAAAGTGTACATCACTGTAAAAATAAATTACTAATGTAGTCAATTTGGTAAAGATTAGTCCTATAAGACATCATTTTGACTAACTTGACAAAAGACAAAAAAAAATTATGTCTTATAGGACTAATTTATTTTTACAGAGCCCTAATATACCTTTAACATGTTTAAAGTGTATCCACAATGCTGCCATATTCACTTTTTTCACATAACTGTTTATCGGATACTTAACAATGATACCACTCGCTACACTTTGAACATTCTACCATATCACATCAGAAACCTTAGTTTGCAGGAGCTGTATTTCCCATTGCTTACGAGGTTTTCCCACGGTGTGAGAACAAAGCCATCATTCGTAGTGATCATATGTATCACTCAGTGGAAAGAATTCCATGTAATCTCTTTAAAATTCTACAAGAACATTTTTTATATTATGACCTAATTAACTAAACCCTAAGTCTTAAAAAGTATTTTTTACATCTAGACCTGGCATCAGTGAATAATCTCTTCATACGTGATAAAAAGAGCATTACATAAATTTGTAATAAAAAATATTGAATGGTAGGCACCCGATAATCACCGCTGTTTGACCACAGCAATTGTATCTTTTATTTTTGAGAGCAATTTTACAGCATGGCGACACAATTGTGAGGCTGATTTAAGTAGGGAACATGCAAGAGCTATTACCTCTGCAAAATCAGAAAACTCATTGGCGGAATCTTGCCATATAGGCTTACAAAAGGCGAATTTGATGTTATTGCGCCTCTATATGCTGTATTTCCCATAGAAGTCGGTAAAACTAAATTTTGATGAAAAATCTCATTGCCCACCATGAATTTTCAAATTTACACAGGATGTCGTTGGTGGCACAATACTGTTGTCAAAAGTGTGTCGCCATTGATATTTTTCTTTTATTCTCGTTTTGTATACATAAATTACTTTCAACATCTGTTAATAATGCCAAGTGGCTTTACTTCATCAGCCAACATTTTCAATGGTTTTTGTGCGCCTGGCGGCCATCTTGGATTGTCGCAATTGCTAGCAGAAGACTATGAATTAAGAAAGTGTGTAATATTAAAAATTTGTGAAGAGTTTGCTTTATTTTTGCAATTGTCTGTCAAGAAACTTGAAGGTCATTGAGAACCAGTTGACAATCACTTCCACCGCAATTTGTTTCCATGTTAATGGTCGTCGGATCGAAGGGCCAACTAGGCCCCGTAATTATGGCCCTTTGTTTACGTCCGTTTTTGGTGGAAGTTTAGATGAGGCCATCCAAAGTTTGACTTGGCCATCATATTTAGACGATAACTAGCATTTAGAGCAAAAAAATTCCAATGTCTACTTTATCTCTCGAGATTCTACTTTGATTACTTTTCGCATTTGTTGTTAATGGGTTGCTGAATTTTGCAACCCCAGTAGTGCGACAATGTTTAGGATGGATGTTTTTAGAAAAATATAGTACCCTATGACGTACACGTTCACCTTTAATAAAAGACTTTAGTTAAATGTATCGTTTGTCAATGGCCAAAAATAGGGAAAGGTAAAAACTCCACTAGTGAATATGAATGAATGGCATTGGCACTACCAAAGAATAAAGCCTACATCTTTGTGAACACCACTGATCGAACAAGAAACACTCCTACCTGCAATGAAAGACAAGTATATCCTCTCCAAACTTCTAGGAAGAGGAGCTTGTGGTCTTGTGAAGCTAGCCTTTGAGAAGACGCCTGCAGAGGGTGGCTGTAACCGCATAATTGATACAAGCATTCGCAATCGGGGGTAGTACTCTAAAGGATATGCATAATACAGTTATGCAGAATTTACATAAAAAGTCCTAACCCCATCCCTGTATAATCAAGGTTTAGGATGTGATCACACAGACACAAAGCTTTATTGTATGAGAACTAGTGGAAGGGGTTAATTAATTTGACAAAGTCGTTTCTCGGTGGAAAGTTCCCAAGAGAATGTAAGATAAGATGCTTTTCTATCAGATGCTGTACCTGTAATTAGTTGCACGATAAGGGGATAACTCTAGGGACCTGAAGGCCCAGAAAATCTTCTACGACATCAGACAAAAAGAGGAATCGGTAATCAAGGTTACGGACTTTGGACTATGCAAATTTGTTTGGAGAAAATTCTCTGATGAAGACCTTTGTGGGATCCCCACATCCTTAGCAACGCAGAGATACTTTACCAATTCAGGCATGGGCCGGCTAACACTAAAGCTGTCGATTGTTGGAGCTTAGGCATTATCCTGTTTGTGTGTCTAGGAGGATATCCCCCCATTCTCTGATGAGATTAAAGTCATGGGCCGCTCCAAGACCAAATAAAGAGGGGATACTATAACTTCCCAAATAAGTGGTGGGGTGCAGTATCAGATGCAAGAGATTTCAAATAACAGGTGTCCTTAACAATGTGAAATTTCTATTTTGCACTATAGGAGCAATACAAATTCTACCAATGTTTTATGTAAAATTTCCCTCCCACAGTAACTGCTGTATGGTGTGCCCTCCTTTCTGGTATGTTCCCATCTATGTCAGCTGCAGTCCATGTTGCATTGTGGTAAATAAATGATGTCCTTGGTGTTGTATCTGAATACAGAGTAGTTGGTATGCCAGATCCCCCCATTCCCATATCCCAACCCAAAATATCTAAATCCTATCTCTTAATGAAGTTAGTGTGTGCCCTGCCCTACCCTTTAATGAATCTATTTCTGGAATTACTTGGTATTTGACAGAGTCCTTTTGTTGGACATCCTCCTTTAAATAAAACACATTTCACACCAATCCTTGCTGGTTACATAGGATTTTATTTTGGATGGGTAGCGTTGTGGCAAAAGCACGAGGTAAGGGGAGTGCCAACTCGCCAACGAAGCAAAGTGGTGAATTTTTGTGACCTCAATTTAGTTTCCAGATGTTACTTGATGGGAATTGAGATTTACTGATCTAGTTCTTATCTGGGTTACATTCCAGACGTTATCTAGGCAAAAGGTTTCAAATTAAATAAACTCAATTAAAGAATTATATTACCAAATAGTCACGTCACAACACCTTTACAAAATGCTGACCACCCGACACACTTTGTTGTGGATATTAAGACTGTCGTTGGAATATGACGCCGTCAACCTCTCCCTTCTGCCATACATCAGGATGGTAGAATCATCATCTGCAAAGGAAATGGATGTTTAGATTAGTTTTATATCTTCTTATAATAGAAGAACATGCATGAGTTTTCTAATAAAGCACAAGAAAACAGTTTTATTGACAACACGATTCAGCGTGATTTATTCTGTGGAGGCTGCCATCTTCTCTGCATTGCACGGTGGGTAATTTGTTGTCCCCGCCGAACGAGTTCGGAACGGGGACTATGAAATGAGCAGCGTCCGTTCGTCCGTCTGTGACAAAAATGTTAACCCATGTTGTATACCATTTATCTGGAGTTCCGTAAGGGCGACAGTGATGTAACTTGGTGGAAAGAAGCGGGTTGATGAGTTCTCAACCTGATTAGATTGTGGCCGTAAAATATGCTTATTAAGTATCTAATTTGCATAATTTATGAGAATTTTCCTGCAAGGCCTGTGTACAAGTTTTCTGGAGTTCCATAAGGCATAAATAATCAGCGTAATTTGCTATATTTTTGAAACAGAACATTGGATACCCAAAATATTACAATGGGTAGGCACTTGCTCATCAAAGCGTATGACCCCATGACATTGTCTTTTATTTTATAGATCAATTTAAGCAATGCGACACATTTTGACGGCTGATATAGTAGGGACATTGAAGGCTATTAACTCTGCAAAAAATCAGAGAACAAAAATCCATGCGGGGGAATTTGCCCTATGGCTTACAAAGGTCAGGAATTTTATGTTATTGGCCCTCTATTGCTTATTTCCATAGAAAAGTAGTGTAAAAATACATTGAGAAAAATCAGAATTTGCCCGCATTGACAATTTCAAATTTACCACAGGATGTAGTTGTGGAATTAAATACTCAATTATGTGGTGTACAAAAGGTTCGCCCATTGTATTTTCTGTTATTCAGTTTTGTTCTAATACAATTACATTTAACAGCTGTGTAGGTAAGACCTCGCAGAGGTGGCTTATTATCAGCCAACCATTTCAATGGGTTTTGTCGCCTGGCGGCCATCTTGGATTGTCACAATTTGCTAGCAGAAGATGAGTAAGGAAGTGGGTAATCTTAAAAAAAAAAAAATAAATTGGAAGAGTTGCTTTATGTTGGCAATTGTACTGGTCACGAACTGAAGGTTCAATGGACCAGTTGACATCACTTCCACTGCATTCATGTACTGGTCGTCGGATCGATAGGGCCCAACTACGGCCGTAGATGCATTTGTTTTTAGCGTCCTTTTTGGAAGTGGATTGAGGCCATCAAACGTTTGACTTGGCCATCAATATTTAGGACTATAAAACTAGCATTCTAGTGAAAAAATTCCCAATGTTACTTTATCTCTTGAGATTCTACTTTGATTACTTTTCGCATTTGTTGGTAATGGGTTGCTGAATTTTGCACCTCAGTAGTGAAGACAATGTTTAGGAGGGATGGTATTAGAAAAATAGAGGATCCTATGACAGGACACGTTCCCTTATAGAGCTTTAGTTTAAATGGAACGTTTGTCAATGGCAAAATAGCGCAAGGTTAAAAAACGTTCCATAGTGAATAATTATTGAAATGGCATTGGCACTACCAAAGAATAAGGCCTACATCTTTGTGAACACCACTGATTCCGAACAAGAAACACTCCCACCTGCAAGGATGAAAGACAAGTATTATCCCTCAAACTTTAGGAAGGGGTGTGTCTTGTGAGCTCAGCTTGAGAAAGACAGTGCAGAAGGTTGACTGTAAAGTAATTGAGACAAAGCAAATTCCAATCGGGTGTATAGTGGGTGGTAGATCTAAGGATATGCTCATACCAGTTAGCAGAAGTTGCATAATAAGTCCTTACACCATCCTGTATATCAAGGTGAGGATTGTGTATCACAAGACACAAAGTCTTTCGTGTTTAGAAAACTCGGGGAAGGTGGTGAATATTTGACCAAAGTGTTTATGTGGAAAGTTCCCAGAGAATGTAGCTAAGATGCTTCTCTATTAGAGAGCTGGTAGACTTGTAAGTAGTTGGAGCTAACGGATAAATCATAGGGATCCGTAAGCCAGAAAAATCTTCTATGACAGGCAGACAAAAGCGGAATCGTGTATAAGGTTATGGACTTTGTGGACTATGGCAATTGTTGGAGAAAAAGTTTCTGATTTGGTGTTTTTTGAGTGACACTTTGTGGGATCCCCCCCATACTAGCCCAGAGATACTTACCACTGCAGGCATGGGCAGCTCCACTAAAGCTGTCGATTGTTGGAGCTTAGGCGTTATCCTGTTGTGTGTCTAGGAGGATCTCCTCCATTCTCTGATGCGATTAAAGTCATGCCGATACACACAAAGACCCCAAAGCTACAAGGGGGGATACTATAAAATTTCCCAATAAGTGGGTGGGGTGCTTGCAGTACAGAAGCAGAGATTTCAAATAACCAGTGTCCTTAAAAATGTGAAACTTTCTATTTTGCACCTATGGAGCAAATCCTAAATTCTGTGTTGTATGTAAAATTCCTCCCGCAGTAACTGCTGTATGGGTGTGCCCCCTTTCTGGTATATGTCCCCATCTCTGTCAGCTGGCATCAAATGTTCATTGTGGTAAATAAATTGCTTGTCCTTGGTGTTGTATTGAATACAGAGTAGTTGGTATGACAGATACCCCATTCCCATCTCCAAACAAAAATATCTAAATCCCCTTCGTATATAAGTTGTGTGTGCCCTGCCCTATTGCGTGGAATTACTTCACGAAATGGACTGCCCATGACACCGTGTTGTGGATATTAAGATTGTATGTTTGGAATCTGAGTCATCCACCTCTTCCTTCCCCATCCATCCGGATGGTCGCTCATCATCTCAAAGGAAATGGCTGTTCGCTTAGTTTATATCTTATCATCGAAGAACCTGCATGAGAGTTTTCTAATCCAAGCACACAGGAACCCGTTTTATGCCAACACGATTCAGCGTTATTTTATCTGTGGACGGCTCCTCTTCTCTGCATTGGCTGGTGGGTAATTTGTTGTTTCCATTGCAGGGTCGCAAGGGAGCACAATGCTAAAAACGGCTCGTTGGTTTGTCACACATATGAGTTCAATATATAAACACTCCTCCCACTGGCAGCTTAATGCCAGCCAGAAAACTTCCAGGTGGGACCTACGCCCCTAAATTCACTAATTTGGAATTTTCTCCATGCGGTTTTAAAGTGACATCAGGATATTAAAAAAATATTAAGGAACAAATGAAACAGGACCCCTACTAAAATCACTTTCCAACAAGTTTGAAAAACAATTGGAGTTTATATTCTGTAAAAACAGTATGTATACAAACAGGAAAGAGTCCAGTGGGGAAGGGTGGCCAGACCCAGTCATTTGCCTATAGGGAGTCACAAAGCAGTGAGGTTAGCCTCTGGGATATCAATAGGAGTGGGCAAATAAGCACTTTTCAAATCTCTATTTAACAAGGTTTAAGAAGTATTAAATAATTTACTTGTATTTTTATGGCTGCATGCTGTTATAATATGGCACGAAATTTACACTATTTTTTCTATTCATAGCATAAAAATTGTGACCTTACCCATTCCCTAATTCTCCAAGATTGTGGGTATTGATGATAAATGTAATATCCCCCATCATTGACGAGTCGTAGGCGTGTGTTATAACTCATAAAAACTATATGAGAACTCCTACCTTGGTCCTTTCAATGGCTTCTTTGGTCTTCCTCAGACCTACAACGTGGGTAGGAGACAAGGTCATCTTTTCAGCACACCAAGACAGGGGGTGAAGAAAATCCTAATCTATGACCAAATTTTACATATGATGACAAATGACCTGGGATTATCGTACTTACAGGTTTCTTGTTGGGCAGCTTTCTTTGGTTTACCTTTGCCAGCTTCCAGTTGCAATCACATCTCATCCTTTGCCAAGGGACCTTTCTTTGTACCGCAAGTGTGTTACAAGCGCATATTATTGCATCATCATCTCTACTCTCCGCAAAAGAAATCATCCTTGTCATCAATGCTAAGTTAATGATGACGTTTCAGTTTTCTTTAGTTTGTCCGTCATGTTTTCATTTCATTCAACAATTCATTATATCTAGTACTCTTCAAAAAGAATGTCTATGGGTGTCCATTCATTCAAAAGTGGTTATTTTTCTTTAACAAAATGCTGTGGAGTTGTTCTGTCTTTACAGTGTCTGCAATTGTGGAACAAGCTTCACGCTCGCAAAATGTCTTTTCCTCCTTGACATTTATCAAATAATTGTAGGATGGCTTTGAAAGCATAATGGGGTGTAGCCAATGTGTCTGAGTGATTATCTGCAATCCAGGACGGTTTCGACCACGGTACTGAAAATTTAATTCCCAATGTTCCCAACTTTGAGCAGTGTATTTTTTGATATCATCGCCACATTCCTCATTGGTTGCAACATGTTTTTTGAACGTATATTGCCCTGTTTAGTAGACATACTAGCTTTGGCATTTCCACAGTCGCCTGGGGTGTGGGGTGGGATTGGGGGGGGGGGGGGGGAGATTGAATTGGTTTTTGTTTCTTTCTAACAGTAGATCCACATATCTATCAGACTCAATCTTAACACCACTTTTAAAAGCCCATAAACTATGGCCATATGGACAATTCAATCAAGTCCAATCCTCCAAGCAACCCCCCCCCTGACTTTATCAAATTCAAGTTTTTTTCTGATCTTGTGGATTTGCTTTCTGATGCCCCACATTCTCTCAATCCTCAACTCTCTTCCAGTGTTTTTAGCCCAGTGATCTCCCCCACCATGACATATTTTGCACTGCAGGATGTAGTTTGGTCAAGAAAATCTCTTAACACATTTTGATTTCCTTTGCATCAGCTTCAATGTGGTTTAATTTTTCTACAATTCTTATATGTTCCAGTTCAATAGGAGTATATTTCTTCACACTTTCCTTTCATTCCCTTTCATCGCTTCGATTCATTAGTTTGTCTACATCTTTTCATGTTCCGGTTTTCATTAAGGAGGATTTCTTTTCCTTGTTTTGTGTTCCTTATTAATGGTGGAGCAATTGTTGTAATTTAATGTGAAGGTGAAAGGATTTTTTCTTTGGAAAGTAAAGTGCTCCTGTCATAGTGTATTAGATACCATAGCATCGTGCACTTCTGGACAAAAGCTTGAAACTTGGCACAGACATTCCTTGGGGTGCCCAAAGCAAACTTAGAAGGGGTGCCCAAAATCTGACCTCATTAAATGCGGCATATGCCCCGCCCCGCCCCCTTTTTTGCATATTCTTAATTATGAATGTCAAAATGGAAATCCTCAGAAACCTATCATGTGTGGTATCAAAGCCTGGAACATAAAGATTGTCTTAAAGATTAAAGATACTTTTTAGTAGGGTATCTTAACATTTGGGTCAGTATAGGTCATAAAGGGCATTCGAGGTCATTTGAATATTAACTTTACCAAATTTGGTATCAAATTCCGACGCATCTGGGCGGGCATCACAATAAAGGGCAGTTTCCATAATTATTGTCAAAACAACTTTTTGACATTGTAAAAACTACAAATCATCCAAATAAACTTATTTTTGTGTCATATCAATGTAAATACAATGTAGTTTCATGAACAAATAGGCATATTCACATTTCACAAATTAGATTTGTTTGGATATTACAAAAGTGACAACTGCTGTTTCCCGTACATTCC